>UZAE01012311.1:22298-46888 GCA_900617975.1 Rodentolepis nana
GGGCAACGTATATTCATACGGCAAAAAAGTCTATTACCTGGCAGTTGACTTCTCACTTCAAACTTCCATGACCCCACTGTATGTCATATTTGACTACTTCCACAGTACTGCCCTCACCTTTATTCCACCTTACCTACCTTTGTCTTTGAAACACTCTTCTGCTCCAACCCCCCCCCCTCGTCCTCTCGTTTTTTTCTCTTTGATGTTCCTTCCCTCTGTGAAGTCTGAAGTCATCTAAAGGGCTAATGATAACCATAAAAACGCCTGTCATTTGATATAATAATAATGATGCAAAATTATTAAATCTTTCGGCGATTAGAGCTCACCCGCAGCCCATTAGTGAAGGTGCAACTTTCCAAAAAGGATTGAGAAAGATCAATGCAATCAAGACCCCTGTAATCGATCAATTTCAGACATTCTCTCCTAAACGCACTAAACATCCTTAGTATGCCCCAAACTGTCGCCCTATTTTGTTTTTAAACACCCTAAATCCGCTTCTTTCCCCACTGGTCATAATCAGCCTCTTATTTGTTTCCTTAAACAAAATTCAGATTGAGTAATATAATATCTTGTCTGCTTTTCAATCAATATTCGCGGGAACCCCTATTTGGCAGTAGCTATGCAGTCCATAATAGCAAGGGAAAGTCAATTTAGTTTTTATTTAATGTCAATTTATAACAATGTATTCCGCAAATATTGAATTTGTCTGTGTGTTTAAAATTTCAAAAAGTTCATAAAAATAAATAAACTCCAATTATTTGCTAAACTAAGACTCCATCTGATAAGTGGAATCATTAAAAATACTTTTTTCCGCTTTGAAAAAAAATTAGAATCGGTAAATTTTTTAAACTTATCGATTAGCTTTGACTGAGGTTATGGCTAGAACAAAAGGTTGTTAACTGGAGCTGCATGATAGCTCTGTTAGAAAGAAATCTCACTTATTCAAAGGTACGGATAATTGATCCGAAATTTATAATTGATATCAGATTAGTTATGATTCACGGGGGATTCATTTAGATACACATAATCGTGTCTCACTAGTATACTCTGAGGGACACGAAAACTTGTTACATTTTATTGAAAATAACAATATATCACCACCAAATGGGGTGTTGATGCTGGAATCTTAAAAGTAAATAAAGTTTCAACATCAAATTCTTAAATAGAGTAACGTTATCTCTATATTCGAACAAAATATTCAGTTTCTGAGAAAAAATGGATTGAAGAATCAATTAAGAGGAAAATCGAATCAAACAGTAGATTAAAATCATAATCAGCTAAAAATTCCACAATTTAAAAGGATAAACTAATGATTGTAAAAAAATAGTTACAAAAGTGTTATCAAATGCTCATTCACGGTAAAGTGGTACAATGGAGTCAAACTTGTAATGGGAATCTAACTTAATATAAACTGAAATGAAATGTGCTTCGCAACTATTACATTCATTAACAACAAATAAATTATAATCAAGTTTCGTTTAACGTTTATTTATTTATTTTCAAATGGCAGGTGTTTTGGTAGTCATTATTAGACCTTTAGTTGAATTCGGACTCCACAGAGAGGAAGAACAGGCAAAGTCACAAAATGTCGAGAGGGGGAGCACAAGAGTGATTTACAGATGTAAGAGACCGACGGACACAATGGCGGAGAAAAAGCATTGTGAGTACTGTGGAAGTGGTGGAATTTGACAAACAGTAGGGTCATGGTAGTTTGAAGTGAGAAGTCAACTGCCAGTCAATAGACTTTTTTGCCGTATGAATATACGTTGCCCAGGGTGCACCACATTTTGCCGTATGAGTATGCGTTGCCCAGGGTGCACCACGTTTTTGCCGTATGAATATACGTTGCCCAGGGTGCACCACGTGGGCAGTTTGAAGTACCAGTCAATAGACTTTTTTCCGCATAAGTATACGTTGCCCAGGGTGCACCACATGGAGGTTGTAAGTACACGTTGCCCAGGGTGCACCACGTGGAGGTATGCCGTTTGAGTATACGTTGCCCATTGGTTTATAGACTTGTTTGCCGTATGAGTATACGTTGCCCGTCAATGGGGTGATGGTAGTTTGAAGTGAGAAGTCAACTGCCACAATGGGGTCATGGTAGTTTGAAGTTAGAAGTCAACTGCCTTTAATAGACTTTTTTGCCGTATGAGTATACGTTGCCCAGCGGTTTATAGACTTTTTGCCGTATGAGGTCTGTTGCCCAAATATGACATACAGTGGGGTCATGGTAGTTTGAAGTCAGAGGTCAACTGCCGGTTTATAGACTTTTTGCCGTGTTAGGGTTAGATCAACTGCCGGTTTATAGACTTTTTTGCCGTATGCGCATACACAATGACATACAGTGGGGTGATGGTAGTTTGAAGTGAGAAGTTGTGACATATAGTGGGGTGAGGGTAGTTTGAAGTCAGAAGTCCACTGCCGGTTTATAGACTTTTTGCCGTATGAGTATACTTTGTAACATACAGTGGGGTCATGGTAGTTTGAAGTCAGAAGTCAAGGCATACAGTGGGGTCATGGTAGTTTGAAGTCAGTGGTCAACTATACAGTGGGGTGATGGTAGTTTGAAGTGAGAAGTCAACTACCAGTCAATAGACTTTTTTCCGCATAAGTATACGTTGCCCAGGGTGCACCACATGGAGGTTGTAAGTACACGTTGCCCAGGGTGCACCACGTGGAGGTAGCCGTATGGAAGTGATAAGTCAACTGCCGGTTAATAGACTTTTTTGCCGTATGAGTGGGTTGCCCAGGGTGCACCGCGTGGAGGTAAGTCTATCGCAACAACTGCCGGTTAATAGACTTTTTTGCCGTATGAGTATACGGTGCCCAGGGTGCACCACGTGGAGGTAAGTCTAAATATACATTGCCCAGGGTGCACCACGGAGGTAAGCCGAATGAGAATACGTTGCCCAGGGTGCACCACGTGGAGGTAAGGTGTAGTATACATTGCCCAGGGTGCGCCACGTGGAGGTAAGACCGTATGATTATACGTTGGCCAGGGTGCACCACGTGGAGGGGTATACGTTGCCCAGGCTGCACCACGTGGAGGTAAGTTTATAAGTCTATTGCACACCCCATGATACCTATCATAACGCCTGCCATTTGAAAGTACGTTGTCCAGGGTGCACCACGTGGAGGTAAGTCTATCGTATTCTTAAGAATAATTGTTTAGAAAACCAGCAAGGGTTGAAAGTTGCCCAGGGTGCACCACGTGGAGGTAAGTCTATCGCACGCTGTCCAGGGTGCACCACGTGGAGGTAAGTCTATCGCACACACCCCTCCGCTTCCAAATAAGATGTTGATAGTGAAGGCATATTTCCAGGGTGCACCACGTGGAGGTAAGTCTATCGCACACCCACTTGGCTCTCCCCTCAAATTTCAACCCTACACGGATGGGCTTGTTTTTTTTTATTTTTACTATTACCATTACAATTATAATTATGAATGCGAAATAAAGACCTTTAAGGTAGCATTAGGCCAACTCCGCTGCCTGGATGCTACATCCACCAAAGCAGTAATTATTTCCTCACTCTAAGCAAGGATATTTAACTACGAATAATCCTCACTCTGACATGACTTGGGTTCTACTATTTTGCATTTGCATGAAAGTTCCAACGACTGCTGAGTTTGCTGTATTGGGAAATGTTTACAATCCAAGATGATTTGGAAGCAATAATGAAAAGGTGGCCCAAAAAGAATTTAGTTGAAGTTAACAATTCTATCTGAGGTATATGTCTGTACCAAGTTCTGTGATTGTTTTTGAAGCTCGACTTATGGCTTATTTTGTTAATATGTAACTTGTGCCGAGTGAATGTAATATATTGACAATGCGGGGGGCAAGTTGAAAGCCTTTTCAAACTCAAGGGGATTCAGTTAGTGAGGATACTAGGAGATGAGGCAGGACTATTACTGTGGAGTAGAATCCTGCAAACACACTTTATTTTACTTATCTCCTCCTCTCCAACCCCCCTTGAATGCCTAGGTTGGTTCTTGATTAACTGCCAGTATACTTACGTATTCACTTATTGGCAATATTGAATTTGGTGAGAATTTGATTGATAGGAGAATGGATGCTAAACACTGGAGAAAGCGAAGAGTTGAACTCGTATTCTCATCCTTCAAAAAACCAATCAGGGTGCACATGAAAGGTTGCTATGAATAGCCAATGTCGCATTATCCTACTGCAGTGGGCATGCAATTGATGGTAGATGGTAGTTATGAAAGTCGGTTGCAATGTTGCATGTGAGCGATGTTGGGTGCGTAAATTAGAACGCACAGAGGGTGGTTGGGGGATAGAACTAGTAATAGAAAGCATTTATTAAATCCTTAGGCACTTGGTTTATAAATTTCAACACTGTGAACTATCATTATCGATGTTGTCACTATTCCATTGTAATATTGCATTCATGTAATAGAATTGAGGAAGTATAGCTGGTCGGTTGGATGGATGGTGGGTTGGTTGGCTGGCCAAATCTGCCCAGAGCCCTCGTTCGCCGCCAGCCTCCTGCTCACCAGTTCGGGTCTCTTCCCTCCTCCTATTTGTAAGAGTGAATTGAGAAGGCAACGTGAATGCAGGAGGCTGACGTTACCACCCAGGACCACGTGGAGGTGAGGGTTGGAGTTTCCTGGGTAGGGAGGCGCAGGCACTGCCCAGGTGAAGAAGTTTGGCACGCGCTTGAAGCACGCTTGTGCCTACTCGTACCTCCACCCCCCACGCACAGCAAGCGCCCTTTTGTTGCTGTGGTCTTATAGCCTCTACACTCCTATGACCATCATCCCCCACCCATGACACCCAACCCAAGCGTGTGACCTAGCTTAGCCTAGAAGAGGGCGCTTAGTAGCCTCTATTCTCTTCTCCTTTAAGTCCATCCTAGTCGGTGTCCTTCGTACTACCACAGCATAAGCTACAAAAGGGTTACCTACGAGTGGAAGATTCGTGGTGGAGTGAGGATAATTGTGCCAGCAGGAGAAATGTATGGTATTTGAGGGGAAAGTTTCTTAGGAAGGGGCTTTAGGAGCGCAAGCATAGAGCATAATGAATAGAAGAAGTCAAATGGAGATGAGGCAAACGTAGTGGCACTATTTAATCGCACAATCCTAATGCGTAAGCTATGGGGAAGATATACGTGTGAATAAAATAAATTACTAGAAGAGTAAGACCTATGAAACTGTATGAGATACCTGAGTAGGGAATATGCCAGAGCATGAATGGCTATTGGTGGGATGCCATTGATGAAAGTTGCTCTCAACTTTGAGGATTTGAAATCTGATTCTCTAGTGCTCACAATTACATGTTAGTGAATTGGAAAGAAAAGTTAGAGCTAGCATTAAAAGACTAAAAATGGATAAGGAATAAAAATGAAACAGAGGAGTTTTGTCTTTTATTTTTTATATTTTACTGCCTTTTCGGAAGTTTTATAATTTTTTGTTTTTTTCATATTTTGTCGCTTTTTATAATCATTTTCTGGAATGAAGGGAAAGAGGAGACTGAGAGGAAGGCCGCCGAGAAGAGACCGAGAGATGAGATGAGTTGTTGAAGGCCACTTGGCTTTGCATGGACCTTTTCGTCGCAGACTTTTCTGCTTGGGAAGTGTACCCCTCTCCTTATTTCCTTTCCAATCTTTCTCTAACTTGCCTGCCATCTCATAATATCGAGGAAAAAGTTTAGGGACTTTCCAAATTCCTCGTGTGCTTGTTCAAGCCTCCTCTGGGAGATTCTGCTCTCCTCCATCATGTCCTCGACAAACGTTGGAGAGACTGCAAAATTCTCCCCACAGAACTCTTCAAAAGACATCAGTTTCTCCCCATGTATGTGATCACCCTCTCCGGAAGCCGTACCTTTACCTTCTTCTTTTCGAAAGTGTTCTGAGTGTTCGTATTTCTCTCCTATTTCTCTCATCCAACTGTCCTCCTCCTCCTCTTCATCTTCTTCTTCGATTGTACTCAACTGTCCACCTCGAAACTTAAATCCAATTTCCAACTTCTCTTGCTCTCTCCTCTTCCTCATCCTCTCCTCCGCCTCTTCAAACTCCTCACAGAGCCTTTCAAGCATTAAAAATTCTCTCAAGCTAGAGGAGCATTCGCTATCCTCATCTTCATCTCCTCTACTCTCAATCTCAGTCTCTTCTACTGTCTTCTCTATTGCTTTCTCACTTACATTCTCCTCTTCTATTCTATTCTTGATCTGTTCCAAGTCTTCATACTCCTCACAGAGCTTTTCCAGCATTAGAAATTCCCTCAAGCTAGAGGAGCATTCGCTGTCGGTGTCTTCTCTACACTCGATCTCGGCTTCTACCTCCTTCTCCTCCACTGGATTCTCATTCGTAGTCTTTTGTTGCATCCTATTCGTCACTTCCCCTATCTCATCATTGCTTGTGCTATGTTTAGTCTCTTCTCCCACTTTCACAGGTTCTTCTACCCCTACAGGCGAATCATTTCTGACTCCCCTATGTCGAGTAAAACGGAGGAAACGGTGTGTGGTTGATACACGGTTGCCCATTGCAAAAAGTTAGCGAGAGCAAAAATTGTCAGTAGATTTTGTGTTTGAAGCGAAGAAATCCATGACAATATCGATCATCAATTAGGACAATTTAGTCGAGCGCGTGCGTACGCACATGCGCGCGTAAATTAATCTGTACTAATAGAATATCACTGTCAATTATTGAAATAGCCAAAAAGTAGACCCTTTTCAGAAGGAAATGGATTAGACCCACCTGATAACGGTGTTCAGCACTACAAACAGCAACAGAAACCCAGAGATATTGGGAGGCCAGAAGTCAACTAATGAGCTACTATTAACTATCCTAAAGCCCATATATATGTTATACCCCTCTGTGAAGGCCTAGGCCAACTAAGGGGCTAATGATAAATATCATATAACCTGCCATTAGTAATAATAATAATGAGGCATCAAATAAAGAAGTAATAGATTTAAAACGTTTAATGATCTACAATAGTACGTAGGATAGCCCAGGGAGCATTAGATAGGATTGGTTCAAGTAAGCGACCGTCTCGCCACGGTGACACCCGAGGCAACACATGATTCGGCTGAAAATGCAAACTGTTCAACAAATAAGGCTGGCCATTGTAGCACTATATTCTACATGCCTGATAGTAAGGCTACTTGGAGCTCAATCGATCAACCTTCTATTAGACGAACTCATTCAGGGGGTAGATGAGAATTTTTACCAACGAGAACATGCCAAGGTTCCACACTGCAGAAAATTGACACGATAAAAGAGCAAAACACGTACGCAAACAGTAGACCTCAGAGAAGACAAATTTGAAAAAAAATAATAAAAATAGTAAAATCAATTGGAGCCCAATGAGGATTTACTGGATAAAATCTCTGACCACTTAATGTTCTACCAGCTGTAAGGTAGAAGAAAACTTAAAGCGACATAATTAGATAAATCCGAATAAAACAAACAGGTTACATTGAGAATCTGATAATATACAAATACAAAACTGTACAGATATGGTTCACTTCTTGCGCTTCTGTTTCTGAGCATTTCGTAGATTCTTTCGACGCTGATTAGATCCATAATGTGCAACTTTCTTGTTTATCCTTTTCTTCTTCCACTTGGCGACTTTTGGTTCCATTTTTAGTGCTTTCTTAAGTGGGACGGCATTACTAAATGAGAAGTTTTATGCATAGTAATATGGTTAGCTTACTTGATGACTGGTTTGGCAGAAGTTTCGGAAGTGTCATTCTATAAAGTTGAAATATTTATGTATTTGATCGTACCTTTGGACCCATAAAGTACTGTGACTGAGCAATATCAATTTCCTCAACACTGACAGTGTGATCACCGGTATCCGTTGTTGTACATTTGGATACAACGTTAAAATCATCAGCAAGAAAATTCGGTAATTTTACCTCGCTTAGTTTTTCCATGAATTTATCACGATACTAAAGAATTACAGTAAAAGACCTCACATACAGCCTGCTTAACGTTTCGAATTTCTTCCTTTAATTTTGATTCATTTTCCACGCGAGCCTTCTCCCGGCGCTCCTGTTTTCGTTTGCGGAAGCCTGTTAGATAATCTCTAAAAGGTATAGATTAAATTAATTGTAGAAATTTACTTCCGCTTTTCTTCATCGAAAGTAATGAGAAGTTTCTTCTTTTTGCCCATAATCACGTTAAAAATACTTCAAATCTACCGCGCCCTAGTAGAACTAGGGTAACATTTAATTTAGGTAAAATATTATATTTTATCCATTATAACTTATTTATAAATTTATAACGTGTATTTATTTATAATTATTTTGTTTATTTTTTGTAGTTATTTTCATTCATCATTCCCATATTAAAGTGATGATACTAATAACTTCACCTGAACTCCCATTGGTCAGCTTAACTCTTCGTTTCATGTCTCTGCTATGCAGGCTCTGAAGAAGGTGAGCTTCTTTGAGCAATGATATTTCAATTCTAGACGACTAACCTCACTGGATTGGCTGTCGCCAAGGCTCCTCATGAGGTAAGTATAATTTGCTGTTTACTTCTTATGTGCTCAGTCTCTTAAAGCAGTTTATAGCCGAATTTTGACTGTTCTTAAAATGATGCCTGAAACAGCTGCATACCGAATTCATACAGAGAAACTCGTTACCGATCGACTTACTTTAGTTGAAAAGGTATGTCGTAGGGAATATCTAGTGTATTGGTCTTTTAGACACCTGTTGTTGCGGAGCTGGAAAAGAAAATTGACTGTGGCCAAATTGAAGAAGTTATCGTTCAAGTATTTTTCCATCTGTGTTAATTTATTGACACTTTGTAGGCTAACAGAGAATATGAGCTTGCCAAAAATATGCTGAAGTGGAAACCCTGGGAACCCCTTCTACAAGAAGCTCCACCAAATCAGTGGAAATGGCCTTTGTAAACGATTGCCGATCTATATATCTAGTGTAGCTAATAAATTTTCAGTGTTTCTGTCAAATCTAATGTTTATCAATCACGATATTTTCCGTTACTACATTCAGTTTCCTGTCCTCTTATGACCCCCTATCTTATCCAATTGTTGATTGCATTTATATTCACGTTAATCGGTATGTGACCAGTGAAACATTAGTCAGCTTTGTTTCTATCTTTGTAATCAGTATAACCACTAGATTTTTCCATTCTACTCTCCGTCTGATTTGCGATAATATCTGTTTGCTGGCTAAACCTTACATGTGCATGTTGTCTAGACTGGTCCTAGCTTCATTCAGTCAAGTGAATTGCCGTTTATGTGTTCATAGTATGCCGAATTTATCTCATTCATCTTTTTTCTTGCTGACAGTCCTTCTTTTTTTATGGAGACACTTCATTTCGTACTAATTTCACAGTCATTCATGCTCGATTATCTTAATCTATCTCATCTTACTTGAATCTCCATTCTCATATTTGATCCAACAGCTTGTATTCGATAAATGATATTTAATTATTTCTAGTTCAGCTCATATGGACAACTTACTTATTGCATTTTCAGTAGGCAGTTAATTTTCACTTGTATGGTCTAAATACTATGGCATGCCAATGATAAGTATGGTAGCAAATTTTCTATGGATGATAGAAATCTATGATTTTAAAATATCCAGTTTAAAATTTGTCATCACTGCATATACAAAAAACTCCTTTGAAATTGAAAATCCCATTTTAATTGCTAAGTGTACGAACTTAATTTATTAGCAATATTTTAACCAACGCCAAAGTCCAGGCTTTATGGGATTTAATTTTGTTCAAGGAATGACACCACTGTTTAGAATCCAATCTCAGAGTTTACTGCTCAATCGATTAGGTTGAGTCGGAGGTCATATCGTCTATTTAAATTATTTTCCCGCAGTTATGATCGAACAATTGAATCTGTTAGTGTTTACTACTCCATTTTGTCTTTATTCTCCACAGTCATACAACTATGGCTCTATTTCCCTAATTCACTGAAACCACTTATTTAGAACAGAAGGAACCAATCATCGTCTTGTTGAAGTTTTTAGTCGACAAACTGTTGGATCTAGTTTATAGCGAATGCACATTGTGGAACAGAGATGAATGAGAGGTCATGAGAGCTGTGTAAATAATGAAGTCATCGTGAGACAGAAATAGGGCTGCCCCTGGGCTTTGTGTTCGCTTTACGCAAGCATTTGAACGGTATAGTGATTTCGTTCAAGAACCGTTCTAGCGAACACGTTGTTAGTAGATACTTACGGCAAGTCTTTACATTCCGAAATTTATTCATTTTTTTCTCGTTCCTACATCCACGAAATCCTCGCTTTCCAATTCGCTTTGGTATTAGCTTTTCTTCTAACTTCCATTTGTCTCTGTGATCCATCTTGATAGG
This sequence comes from Rodentolepis nana, assembly GCA_900617975.1. Classification (NCBI taxonomy): domain Eukaryota; kingdom Metazoa; phylum Platyhelminthes; class Cestoda; order Cyclophyllidea; family Hymenolepididae; genus Rodentolepis; species Rodentolepis nana. Next base: position 32,616 of record UZAE01012311.1, read on the forward strand.
ATCACTGAATGGTACCCTTTCACTCATGTCAATTGGCGCCCCTTTTCTGTTTGATATTTTCATTGATATATTCATTTTTCATTATTACCACATTGTAAATAGAGATTGATTAATTGAACTGACACAAATCTGGGACGGAGATGCAATACCGTTCGACTTCAAACTATCTGTGAGAATACTCTATAAGTAGAGTTTATGGGAATCAATAAAAATATCACCGTTCATTTATTGATGAATGCCTTAGTGTTATGTGGTCTGCTATATCGTTTCAATGCGATATCTCAATTGATTCGATTGATATAAGAGATTCATTGTCACTGGCATTTGCTTGATAATTTGGAAAGTTGTATTCAACTGACGGTATGTAGTGGGGCAAATATTGGCATCAGTAACTGCAAAGCTACAAAGGTTAAGAAACGACGAAAGTAATGTGGGACTCCTGAATGAGAGGAGTTGAAGAAATGCGAAAAGCGTTTTAATTGGGGAGTAGCCTGCAGAAAGATCGGACTAACGGAGTTAGTCGTCTGCTGAATTTAAAGGGAATAGAACCAGAAAGAAATATGGTAAAACTGGAATATCGAAGTCAAGTTTCGGAAAGGTTTCAATTATGTATGAATGGAGTAGGCGACGATAGTTGGACTAATTAAATGCATGATGGGAAGCATAAAAAGTACTTTTTTCTGAATTTCGTCTGAGCTTCCTTAGAAGTCAACGACAAGATCATGACAACTGATAGTCACCAGAAAAAAAAACAAGTGCACATCTCTAGGCTTTAAGTTCCCTTTTCTCACAGCACATTTCATTTTGCAATTTCTAGCTGCTCCATCGTTTAATTTTGCTGATTGGATCCCTAGATTTCTGGCTAAATTTAAGTCCTGGACATCCAGAACCTTTGGGCAAAATGACTTAAGGACATGAAATGTCTTTGTAGCGAGTAGTGTACTGCTTACTAAAACCCAGAATATCCAGATGCCACTCTCCCATAACTGGACCACATCTTTGTACACTCGATGGTAGTACGTCATTTGAGTAGAGATAGGTCCCAGAAGGAGTTCCTCTAAGACTTCATTCCCGTCCAATATTCGAGTATCTGAAAGTCATATGCTGTAATTTTTCATTATTATAAATAAATTGTGGCCTTGGAAAATACCTGCACGATTAGTAAAATAAAATTTAAAAAAATATCAAATACTTAGTGACTTTGGTTTTGGTCAGTCCTATCTTTATGCAATCTTGTTTGGCATGCCCAGGGTTTGTTTAAACAATTAATGACTAGTGTTAAACCTCATGGGAGATAGCATATCGTTAGTTCGCAAACTTCAGCAATGAAAATCGCTAGTAAACCCTTGTTTAAATGAAACTGAATAATTTAAAGTCGCAGGGTCGCTTTAACTTTGCCACTTTATCACAAGTGATAAAATTAACCAAGGGTAGTTTTCATTTTATTTAACACCACAGAGTAAAATAAATCAATTAATTTAACTAGGTCTAAAACATTAACTATCGATGATATCAACAAAGAAAAAAATACCGAGGGATAATTTCGTTTCCAAATTACATTCATTGTAAAGGTACACTAGGTTTTTCATTATTTGGTTAAAGGTTCAAAGAAAGCAGACATGTATAAAGCGATATTTTTTACTATTTATAGTCATAATTAAATCTTTTTCTGACAAAATGTTGATTGGAGTGAAAAATACAAATAATGTGCCCATATTCTGGTCCCCAGTGGCATATTACAAACACTAGTGTTACCGAGCTCCTTGATTGTCAACTAAAGTTCTATCAATGCATTTTCTCGTCAATTGAGCCTAAGTGTTACTCCACGTTACTTACACCGATTTCTTGATTTAATAAGCCCTTCCAAAGTTCACCTTGAATATTCCTCCTCGGTTAATAAATATGACCTTGATAAAGCTCGCAGTAGAGCCTCGAACTTGCGTTTGCCTAATGGGAAGATTCAGTCATTGATGACTTTGGAGTTAAAAGTTCTCTGAAATAGGTATCGTACTAAAGAAAAGAAATCAAGATTCGTGCTCCCAGGTAATGATGGTATTTTAAGAACAGAGGCAAAGTAAACAGAATATCTGCTGAATATATTTATTTGCATCAAATGGCAGGCGTTTTGATAGTTATCATTAGCGCTTTAGTTGACTTCAGGGCTCACAGAGGGGGAGGAACATCAAAGTGAAAAAAGTCGAGAGGGGGGGGGAAGAATAGAAGAGCGTTTCAAGGATATAAAAGATAGAAACACAAAGGTATAAAAACGGTGAGGTAAGTACTGTGGAAGTAATCGAATATGACATTTTTGAAGTATGAGTATACGTTGCCCAGGGTGCACCACGTGGAGGTAAGTCTATCGTTCACCCCCAACCACTAAATATGTTCCTAATGCTAAAATTTAACAACGAATCTTCCTGAGCGAGAGAAAATCAACATTGAACCCTTCAGATAACGAATTAATTTTTCGAAAAATGCTCCCAACCCCACTCAGGCGTATTTCACAGCAGACTGATGCCGCCGATTTGATGAGTTTTGGTGGGGCATCAGACGAAGGCTATGGACACTTATCGAACATGCTTCAAATGGCAATAGTGCCTTCTACTGCGAGTCTAGTACTAATGGAGCTTATTTTGAAAGAGGACTGCTAAATCAATTCAGCAGTAAAGGGATTGTAACTTGTTATAATAAAGGAAAATGTAATATTAGCTTTTCGGATTTAAATTATTCCTTCGTCTCCATAAAGTAAGCACAAATGAAAACGAGCTTTCGTCAACACCATCTCCTATGACCAACGCTTAACCACATTAATAAATAATAAAGCCTTGATTTTGATTGACAGAATAGAATAACTTAAATGCCAAAAACACTAAGTTAGCCCCTATTTTGAGGGAGAAAAATATACCAAGATATGACCAGTGTAGTCCTGTTTAAAAGAACCTCTTTGAGGCGTCGATCAACACACTAGTTTCAATTTTGGACTAAAGCTAAAACAGGTATTAGGAATTTGTTAAAATATTATGGTTAGTAATTTAATACTGTTTTAAGTAGCATTATATCCAGTAAGCAAAGTTGTTTTGTCTCAAAACAAATTGAATTGAGAGTTTCTTTTATCAAGAGTAATTATCCACCGAAACCTTAAACCAGAAGACGAATGATTGATTGGATAACAAGATATATATCAAATTACCTCGTAAGAATGTGATAGAAGTGAGTTAAAATTATATGACGTTACCACGGAATTGTGGTGAAGAGACTAAATTATTGGTGATCTGCATTGACATGATTGCTTTGTTACGTCTGTGTGTACAATGACTGACCTGTAAAATATCTATCAAGAAAAATGATCCATAGAAGTCTATTGTAACCATCATCTCATATTACCAGTGAGGATAAATGCATCCCTTTATTGCTAAACGAAGCAGAACCTGGGTAATTAGCGAACAGAAAATGAAGCAAAGAAAGTTCTTGAATGATGGCATAAACTCGAGCGGATTGGAGAGTGAGATTAGGGAAGAGTTGAGGAGAGGAGTAAAATTGGAAAAGTTGAAGAAAGAGCTTGAGAGCTGGACTTTTACACCGTGGAAATAAAAACCATCGTGGGTATTTGTGAATAGAATAGCTAAGTCACCGAAAGTCCATCACCAATGAAAGTTCTAAATCGATAATCCACAGGTGCGCTTTGCAAGCAAAATGCAAATTTTATACAAATTAAAGTTTTTTTGTGATAAAATTTTCTAACAGCTAGATATTCTTCATAAATAATTTTTAATCGCACTTATTAGTTTTCATCAACAGAGTTCTTAAATGGATACCACTCAAATCCTTATTTTTATTTAATTAAAACTCAGATATATCCATTAAGCGCCTTTAATTATTTTCAGCTAAATAATAATTTGGCGATATTTCAAATGAAGACATATTTTTAGATGGCAATCATCAATCATAGTAGACAACCGCGGTTAGTCAATTTCGAATGAAACCTATCAAGTTGTCGAAATGAAATTAGAAAGTAAGCAAAGTTTTCATTTAAAATAAGGGATAATATATTTATAGATGGTCATAGAAGAGACTATCATTAATATCTTCTCACGAGGTCACTAATATTTCTAAGACCGGGTCAAGGGTCAATTATTTCAATTTAGTCAGCAGCACTCAGATTACATAAGTTGACAAGTGCATTAATATTGATATTAGTGTTATTGATTTCTACTGATAAGTGGAGTTACTATACCACATTGAATCTAACTAAACTCTACCAATTGTCTATGTCTTATTTAGAGTCGTGTGGTTATCACGATTAGAAGAGATTTCATGTGTCAATTGAAACTCCAGGGGTTGAAGGTTCCGTGATTTATGAGAGTTGACGTACCGATTAACGCGCATTCGCTGTTGTCCTTTATTAAAAGCAGAAAATTTCAATTCTACAAAGTTAATCACATAGTTGGCAACTTTTTTACAACTGCAACCCAAAGATCACATGATGCAAGCGGCTATAGTCCTTTGACTTTATTCACAATTTACATTTGACCCTTCCTTACTTTTAACAACAGAAGTACTCTAACCTAGCCGATTTCCTTTTACTTCTTGCAAATAGGAATTGTCAAATTTTTTTGCATTGCTGCGAGTAGGGGTGGTACCAATGGGTTGGAATTGTTAGATACATTACTTGCTCATTTAATAGCTATGGTAACGTATGTTCAAATCATATGACTATCGTTAATTGAATAGAAGAAGAACCTCAAATTCCCCTAGGCTTGACAAGCAACTGGCATCGAACAGTAACAAGTGATAATGAGACCGATATCAAAACAAGCCTTACATCTCAATTTGTATTGGATCTCGATTGATACAATATTCATCAAGTAGGAAGTCCATAATTCAAATATCAAGATTCTTTCCTCAGATTTCAGCCACTCCTTATCCACGGTAATCAGCCAATAATGGAATGCTTTTAATGCGTATCTTCAAAATTTTGAATTTTCGAAATTTATTGAAGTTCTCTCCTATCTCTAAATTGCGAAATTTCATAAATTATTAATTATTCCTCCTCCATGCCGACTAACCTGAAGGGAGTTTTTTTCTGCTTAAAAAATATATTAATTTTGCACTTTATCGAAATTCTAACAGGGATACGCACAAGGCCTTAAATGAAATATAAAACGTGATGTGACGATATGCGTTTCTTTTCCGGGACACCTCGGTCCATCAAATGTCAGGAGCCGACCCAAATCCCCCTCCTTAGTGTCAGCAACGGTATCGGATAATTCCCTACAATCTCCTCACATCTAATAAGAAGAAATTATAGTTATTAGATGGGATTAAAGTACAAATGAAAGGATTTGAGAAAAGGAAAATGAGATCTCAAATCACCCTAAAATTGACAAATTGTGAGACACTAATATTTCTGAAAGGAAAAAAGGATGAATCTATTTGCATTTGAACTAAAGATCTTACCATTGATAACTAGAAAGCCAAAATTATTAGCTGTTAACCAAAATCGAATATCAAATTCCTCTTCATTTAACGCTCAGTTACCACTCCTAAGGTATTTGATGATAGACTTCGGGAGACTGTGATCATCTGCTTAACAAATGCAAGAGTGGGCCTGTCTTTTAATGAAATTGCACAAGATTTGGATCAATCAGTGAAATCCCCAAATTGAAACAATGTAATGCAGGGAAAGGAAGCAAATATATTTGATTGACAGTGCATGAAGCAATCAAATTAGAATAGAAATATTTCTATTTCGTAAGTCAAAATTTTACACTAAGTCCGGTACTATTATAGCGTACAAAATATTTTCAATGAAAAACGAAGTATATAAAAATTCTACCAAGTAAAAGTTTACAGAGTAGATTGTTTTGAAAAGATAGCAATTTAATTGTCTTCAATCAAAGTCTCAATTAACAAAATAATTTTTTAGAAATAATATTGTATTCTAAAATTTTATTCGTTCACATATTTTTGATTAGCGAGTATTATGTCAAACATTGACATAGATCGCAGAGATCATTAGTGAGCTACTTCGAGTTAATCGGGGTGTGCGATAGACTAACCTCTACGTGGTGCACCCTGGGCAGCGTATACTCATACGGCAAAAAAGTCTATTGACTGGCAGTTGAGTTCTCACTTCAAACTACCATGACCCCACTGTATGTCATATTCAACTACATTCACAGTACTCACCTCACCAATTTTTTCTACCTTTGTGTCTGTCTCTTTTGCATCTTTGAAACACTCTTCTGTTCCTCCCCCCTCTCGACTTTTCTCAATTTGATGTACCTTCCTCTCTGTGAAGCCTGAAGTCAACTAAAGGGCTAATGATGACCATCAAGACGCCTGCCATTTGATATAATAATAATAACTTTGCGTTAATCTGAAGTCAAATGGCGTGGGAAGTAAACTTGCGGGCAATTCAAAGTGAATTCTGTCCTTTTGGAAAATATCAATAGCTCATTGTTTCCAAATTCACATACAGCCGGGCTTGTAAAAACGCGGATAAATTATCTACTCACTGTTACTCCCTCCCGTTTAATACCGCAAATGACTTCTTCAACGTCTGCTGAATGGAACGTTTTCTCAAAAATAAAATTTGAATGACTTTTGCTATACCATGACCATTACAAGGATAGTTCGTTTTGAAATTAATTTAATGTGGAATCTGTTTGGCTTGTTTAAATCTTCACTGAAATATTCCATTCAAAATTGAAAACCATAGCACTCAAACGAACTCAAAATTGACGATATTTTGGGAAGGAGCCAAAGATTGCATGGTAAGCAGAATTCAGCTTTTTTCTTTTTAGTGTCTGGACAAGGGAAAGATTGCATCCCTTTTTTATGGCGTGATATTTATCTTGAGGATAACTAATAAATTGGAGAAAATCAGTCAATTTGTTGTGCTTAAAAGGAACGATTAAAGAATGATGAATACCCTCTTCGAAAAGTGAATGTTTTTTTTAATATTTTGGCATTTTGCTTTGTAAACCACAGTCGGTAGGATTAAACCGTAGATTTAATTATTTGAAGATTAGGTGAATCTTTGCTCAATTCTCCCTTCTGCTTTCTCCTTCAACCATTCTTTTAATAAACTGTTGATTCCAGTCTTCAGATATTTCACAGGCATATTCCTTATGACAAAAACCCAACAGTGAAGGATATATTCTATTTTAAATTATACGTTTTGAATATGCAATTAGTTAAAGCTGTGATATATACAAGTTTGGAATTTTGCCCAATAGAAATTGAAGTAGTTAACTACTCATTCCATGCACTATTAAGAAGAACTCCGATATATGACTAAACTCATGGTAAAGACCACGCGAGGGAGCTCTAGACGTGATCGAATCGATGCTCTGCCTTCCCTGTAACAACGCAGTGACTCTAAGGGTAAGATACGATAGCAGTTCCTTGGAAAAAAATGCATAGTTCTCAATACGCCTCTTCATTTTAAGTCAGAAATGGTTAAAATTAGCGACATGTTCACAAATAATACAAGAAAAATTGCCTTAACTGTTTTCGTATAATCAATTCTATGGAGTATAGGTGATATTTTAGTTATCTATTTCAAGCATTTCCTACTCTAGGCTGGAATATTGTAAAAGAAAAGGATATTGAGTAGTAGAGTGTTCTTCTGTGTCCTAGACCAATTTCGGATATCCCTCAGTGGAAAAATATGAACAATTTTTATAAGTCAAACTGAGGAAAAATAATAGCCTTTAAGCGAAATTCGACATTTCAAATTTTTTATTTATTTACTTAGAAATGAAAATAAGTTTAAAGAGCAGACCTTCTATGCCCCCCCCCCAAATGAAATGAATTATGAAGATTTCAATAACCGGATTGAAGTAGAATGTTTGATGAAGTGTCAAAATTTGTTGAATTTCATTTGACAGATCGACTCGTCTTGTTTATTTATAACAAATGGCTGACTTTATGATAGTCAGAGAGGAAGATCATAAAATTCACCAAATTTCGAGATGATGTACAAATGAACAATCACAAAAGTAAAACAAAGACAGACACAAAGGTAGAAAAATGTGAGATGAGTACTGCGGAAGTGATGGAATATGACATACAGTGGGGTCATGGTAGTTTGAAATCATAAGTCTCTTGTCGTATGAGTATACGTTGAACAGGGTGCACCACGTGGAAGTAAGTCTATCGCACATCTCTCATCTTTTTTTCAACGCAACAAACATCATAGATAAGCATTTACTGTAATCCGGGTGAGGAATTCCGGAACCTGAAATGTAGGAATTGAACATACCAGTTAAAAATTCTTCTAAAACCCGGCCCCAGAAATCTTGTGGTTTATGACTATTTGATACCAGAATTTGACTTCCTATCATTTCTGGTTTTAGATCTATTCACTGTCATTTCAATTAAAAAATTAGCAATGACTTTGGTGTATTGTGGTTCTAAGGCATACAAACTGAGATAAGCAAAATTAATTGTGCTTTTATTAAATCACAATTGAAAGTTAGCCAATTATGGAAGATAGCCATTAATGGACTGCTTTATCTAATTTGTGCTTTAATTAATCACTCAATTAGATAATATGACAATTACTACTTACAAACACAATTTGACAATGAATAATTTTATTTTTATTTGTTTACCACAGTTATTATAAGTTAATAAAATGAATAATATCAAATTTAATATTTAATTGTGTCTGAAATAAAGGTTGCTTTTACAATTGCTTAATAAAAGAGTCTTCAACGTGTAAGCTAAAACGTTAAAATTCTTCAAACAGCTGTAGAAAAACCTCTCAAAGTATAAGAGTGTAAACATCACTATTTCTTTTTAATTTCAAACTCCACCATTCTTTGCAATCATGTTAATTTATTTTAAATTGTTAACTACAACCGAAAAGTGGAGTTGATCTTCATTTGTAAAAGTGTTTGATTACTAATTCTCACTTAACTTAGTATCCTGCTACGGTTAAAAGACTCTTAAGAAAATTGACGGATTCGTCATTTCTTCGTATTTACCAATAGGTTTTAGGCACACTATAGGGAATCCAATTTAACTACGAATGCTCATTGGCACCGATATGTATAATAACGCATGTAGAGCCACTCTTTTATCAAACGAATAAAATATTAACTCCCGTTAAGCATTACCACTCATTATATAAGCAAATCTCGTACATTGACTCAAGGGGGTATTCTGGTCTAGAAACATGAATTTTAAGTCATTTTTGAAGTGCTGTAAAATAAGCAAGCAATATTTTTATTATCAATTTTTTATGCATAATTCATTCACATTAGAAGCTTACAAAAAAATAAAAAATTTAAAAAAAATTAAAATTCCGTTAGTTATCAGCTGATGGAGTGGGGCGTCCCGAGAATATGGTGCATGACCATACACACGATTTTAACTCTCCGAGCAATCTGAAATCAAAAAATACATGAGATTATCAATCTACAATTAAGTCGCTATGTCCGGAACTACGGAAAAGTTTTAGATATATTTTTTACAAAATAGCGACTGTCTAAAGAAAAAAACATTTTTGTACCACTTTTTTGAACATTCTTGGATTTTTTAAAAATAGCAAAAACCAAAATTTAGGGATGGCCGTAGTTCCGGACATAGACAAGTCCCCAAAGAAAACTCTTAAAATTTCAAGTAAATCGGTTTGGCAGAATCTGAGAAATCGTGGGTATCAGATTCAAAAAAAAACAGTTCTGAGAAAAACGCGTTTAAAGTTTCAAGTAAATATTTTGCAGTCTAAGTCATAAAATTATATTTTTAACTTACATTTATTCAATCTTCCGTTACCGCTGCATACATCGGACCTTCCACGACTTCGAAAAAACTATTTTCGGCGTCTCTGTTTTCTATTCGAGCAGTTCTGTCCTCCTTTGATGCGTTGGATGCTCGTATCTCGGAGCGGTCAATCCGGGCGTTGTCTTGTCTGATAGCAAATGCATGCGCTTCTGGACCAATTTTCACTCCCATGATCGTCATCATCTTCAATATCGGTGTAAATCCTTCATTAAAAATACACACAGCAATAAATTTTGCAATTTCAATGATCTGAGACCCGGAACAGACCCGGAATGGATATGCTTTGGAGCGAAAGTCCATATCATCTAGTTTAGAGACTCATTATTATTTTGAGTTTCTGACTCCAAACATCGAATCAATAACTCTTCTGATGATAAAATTCGATAAACCAAAATTGTCCATTTTGACTTCTGACTTAAAACTACCATGACAACACTGTATGTTACATTCGACTACTTTCACAGTACTCATCTCACCTTTCTCTTCCTTTATGCCTGTCTGTCTGTCTCCTTTATATCTGTGAATCATTTTTCTATCCCCATCTTGACTTTTTGTGACATTGATGTTCCTCATCCTCTCTGTGAAGCCCGAAGTCAGCTAAAGGGTTAATGAAAACTACCAAAATGTCTGCCACTTGAAAAAAAATTCTAGAGAAATGGGATCATCAATCTTTTACTTATGAGTTCTCTCTTGCACAACCTTAATAGGTCTGATCGTGATTAAAAAAAATTCCACCAAAATATCCAGTCAAATTCACTTTCTTCTCATTTAGACTGCTTTTGAGGTGAAGAATATGGGAAGATTGTCCAAGATATTTTGAAAACTGTCAATTACAGTAATATATACAGAACAGTGGGTGTGATTAAAGAATTTCAAACAATTTCGACTGAATCAGTGCTTGTTATCAAGCCAGTATTATTAATTGAATCACAGAATCGAATGTTTGTTTAAAATGCAAAGACTAGGATACAGCCATTTTGTAAAACTGTGCAAATAACATCTTTTCGAATATTCTATTAAGATATTTTCACTTAAAATAGACAGTGTTATTTTTTCATTTTTCGAGATTAAATTGAAATAAATCTAAATTTAAAAAAACCCTTTTTTATAAATTAAATTTGATAAACTCATTCCACTTTTCGTAGGACGAAATTTATCTCACAGGGAAAATTAAAATAGATGGTCAAATGAATTCATGCGGAAATGAAGGAAAAAGGGGAATCTTTTGTAGCTTTAATCTTAATTCATCCTTTTTTATAATAAGTCCATCATTGTTGCGATATGCCGATAAACTTAGAATTTAAAGAAAGTGAAAACTTTAGCACTTAGTTCAGGTGATTAAATTATTCAATGCATGATCATTTATTCACCTAGTAATTATTTTTTTATGTTTGGGTGTGCGGTAGACTTACCTCCACGTGGTTCTTCCTGGGCAACGTATACTCATACGGCAAAGAAGTCTATTAACCGCAGTTGGCTTTTGCCTTCAAACTACCACCACCCCACTGTATGTCCTATTCGACTTCTTTCATAGTACTCACCTCATCTCTTTTTTACCTTTGTGTCTATCTCTTTTACATCTGCGAAGCATTAATCTTCCCCCCCCCCCCATCTCGACTTTTTGTCACTTTGATGTTCCTCCTCCCCTCTGTGAAGCCCGAAGTCAGCTAAAGGGGTAATGATAACTATCAAAACATTTGCCATTTGAAATAAATAAATAGATAAATGAACTTAAAGTAGATGTCATCTACACGCACAAATGCACTCCACACGCACTTTCCAGAATATTTCAGTGCTACTGAACTCTTGGTGTGGTTCAAAGTGTCATTTTGAACAACTATAGCCTTAAGAAAGAGGTCCACTTAGAAATTTAAATTGACGACAATTTAATTGGATATTAATTCCTCTTGTGTATTTACAGTTATTGCCTAAGGGAAAATTAAAGTTTAATTGTACCTATTTTAGTCCAACTATGTTCCCATGCGCATTTTCATAATCTGAATCGTGGCTCTCAGTTATTTAGCTATGGGAATATGGCCTTGTCTCGGCATGTAATATACGTCCTTATCAATTTCCTGCTATCTTAAGAATGGAATTTTAAAGAATACGCCGAAAGTAGAAATTATTAAAATTTTCAATGAGCTCTGGACGCTGTAAAGTCGAATTTCCCCAGACCACAGGAAATAATTACTCAAATTTGAAATTATATCCGTAGAACATCCAAGTCGACCTTTTTCTCAGTCCACCTTAGATGGCTGAATTTATTCCTGTATTTAGATTTTTTCCAGCACTGGCCTGAGTGATATTAATATTAATATATTTCAAATGGCAGGCGTTTTGTTAGTTATCATTAGCCCTTTAGTTGACTTTGGGGCTTCGCAGAGAGGAGGAGAAACATCAAGGGGACAAAATGTCGAGAGGAGGAACTGAATAATGATTGACGGAGGCAAAATAGACAAATAGACATAAAGGCATAGAAAAAGTAAGTCGATTACTGTGGAAGGGGTTGAATGTGACAAACAGTCGGGTCATAGTAGTTGGAAGTCAGAAGTCTACTGCCAGTTTATAGACCTTTTTGCTGTGTGAGTATACGTTGGTCAGGATGCACCAAGTTGAGTTAAGTCTATTGCGCACCCCCGTGATGTTAATATCGCACATGTCTAATTAACACTATTTAAATCCAATGTGAAAGAAAACCACTTTAGTGAGGCAAAACTCATTTTATTTCCAAGATTAGCCTTTGTTTTCTTCTTCAGTATTTGCACTGACGCAACAATAATAAGTCTTTCCTAGAAGTTATCGACTAAAAATTTGCTGTGTATTTCTTTTCTCATGGGTTCAACAAACTATTTAGAGGTGTTTTGACTTATCAACAGGCATCACTCTACACCTCATCGGAGACTAAAATTTGCATCAAACGAAAGAATTTTCAAATACTTCAACTACACCACCTGTCAGCTGGCTAATTCAGAATACGCGATTGAGCATGAATTATGCAAGTTTGAGGCGAAAGAACTAGATATCTTACCAGGTACATAAAGTGAAAATAAGAAGCGAATTCTACTTTGGTATATATATATATATACACCCTTATACGACATTTAATTGGCAAATTTATTTTACAACTAATAAGTGAACGAAGTCGGGCAAGAATTCACATAAATTATATCATTTTCAATTCCGAAAAGGGGAAGTGATTTTTTGTGTTTAAAGGATCTCAATTGGTCACAATAAGCTGTAAATGGACCGAAGTGGCACGGCAAGTCAAGTAGCGAATTTTAATTTTTTGTAATGATAAAAGCAATGAGCTTTAGAACACTTGAATATCACAATTGAATGTTAATTTAATGTAATATTCTTGGTCAGTTTAATATTCGCTTTCAAGAGCCGTCTTTTCTCTTTCGAAAATATTTCAATCTATCAATTGCTTAAATAGTATCCCTAAGCTATAAAAATAAATAAATACTTTAAAAATAAGGCAATTATTTAAAGTAAGTGTGTATTTTAGTGATACTCTCATTGAGAATTGTTTACAAATATTTTTGTGACGACAACAAAACTTTCTATTAAATCGATGGCAAATTCTGGAGATTAAAGGATGGGTGCTATTTGAACTCTTTACTTTAGAAATAGTTCGGTCTGACAATAATTAAAACTAATGCCATTTTTTCAGTTGAATAACTTGTTGGCTTGATTAAAATTAGTCTGGAGTAGGGAGCGGTCACTTAATTATTAAAACTTATCCCTACAGCTGATTAACTATAAAAAATAAAAATTAACCATATTTTAATTTTAAACGGTATCAACGCATTCAATTTTTGACTGAATTGGGAAAATTCTCATCTAACTTTAAGCATTCTCTCATTCCTTTGAAGAAATCAGTCTTCAAAAGGGCTTTTGTAAGGTATTAATTGATATATTATTATTATCTAAATGATCCGTATTATTATAAGTCAGATCATATTCGACTGATGCTTAAATTAAGCTACTTCAGTTTTTCAAGTTTATAGCTCAAGTTCATGTTCAGAACTACAAAAGGGTATGCTAATTCAGGACCAACTTTAATGTTTGAACTTAGCAGATTTCCCTAAGTTTTCATTAGGTAGAATTTGAAGAAAATTTTCAATTAATAAATGATCTCATTCAATACGAATTTGAAAATAATTCTTATCTCAATTATACAACTTATAGGCTACTCAAAAAATCTGTTAGCTGAATTGCAAACAAGCAAGCAGAAATCAAGTTAATTTCTCTTTTATGAATTGGGGTGTGCGATAGACTTACCTCCACGTGGTGCACCCTGGGCAACGTATATTCATACGGCAAAAAAAGTCTGTTAATCGGCAGTTGACTTCTGACTCCAAACTACCATCACCTCACTCTATGCCATATCCGACTATTTCCACAGATCTCTCCTCCCTCTCGACTTTTTTCAATATGATGTTCCTTCCCCTCTGTGAAGTCTGAAGTCAACTAAA
>UZAE01012312.1:0-46770 GCA_900617975.1 Rodentolepis nana
GCACATTATAGATTTTAAGATCCTCGAAATTGTTGCCAAAGTTCTTTCAAGAAATAATGCCGCAAGGTTGGCAGTCAATTTACCACCAGAAACGAAGTTTTTGGGAAAGAGCGGAAGTTGCGGTTAAGAGCATTTATTGACTGGCTGGTTGAATTGGGAAAGAGGATATGGATCCCTTCGAATAGAAAATATGGAGGAGTATCAATTACATTTGAAATGTCTCCTCCACTTGAAAAGAATTATATGTCCATCAAACGCTTCGTGAGGGCTTTTGATCTACTATTTGCCAATATATAACTGTCATATGTTATTATTATTGTATCAAATGGCAGGCGTTTTGATAGTTATCATTGGTCCTTTTGTTGACTTCAGGCTTCACAGAGGGGAAGGAACATCAAAATGAAAAATGTCGAGAGGGGGTGGGAAGAATATTTCAAAAATGTAAAAGAGACAGACACAGAGGAAGAGAAAAAAGGTGATGTGAGTACTGTAAAGGGGTCGAATATGACATGCAGTGGGGCCATTGTAGTTTGAAGTGAGAAGCCAACTACCGGTTAATAGACCATTTTGCCGTATGAATATACGTTGCCCAGGGTGCACTATGTGGAGGTAAGTCTATCACACACCCCCTGTCATATATGTGGTGTGGTGTCATTCGGATGTGAAAAGTGAAATTATTTGACAAATCATGTTTAGGCTTTGCAATCATTTGCAAATTCTTGAAATAAATATTGTGTCAACTCTAAGTAAATAACTCCTTCAAATTTGTAGCTACCACGAATCGATCTCTTTCAGGGAAGCCTCTAAGTAATGCTTCAACACCGATTCTACCTTTACTCATTCCTCTGATTCCAATGGGAGAGTAATTAATATTCTTTATTTGGTACATGGAGTCATAGAATCGCTTCAATGAGAAAGTTGGATCACACTCCTCCACTTATTTAACTAATGAAAAAGTTAGGCTCTGATTTTGGAGATTCATTGCTGTTGAAAATAAAAGGTCCTCATCCAAGAACAATTTCAGATCTAATGACTGATGAAAGTGTCCTACTTGTCTGCTATTTACGGGTCGAAAGCTCCTTTCTTCTTTATAACTTCATGGCAATGGAAACTTAGAGACCACTGCTGATCCTAGGAAGGTCATTGGCTCTTGGCGAGACTATCTAGCCCAAGTTTTTCTGAACCATAAGTTCGCTTTAGTAAATGGAAAAAAGATATATTTAAATGAAAAATAAGAAAGTATTTTAAGCCACTGCTTCATAGTTATGTAAGAATGATCACTAAAATGTCAGTTTTTTATCATCTTATCGAAAATCTTTCTCCATTCGTTGGTGGTACTTTCTGTGATGATTGGTGATAACTCAGATCCAATTGGTTGTATTCATTGCCGAAACTTTAGTTGTAACTTCATTCGTCATTCCCAGATAATCTCGTTTCGATATTCAGCAAAGAGAACTTATCTCCCCACCCCTCCCCCCTACACAGAACTGTCAAACGGTTATGACCAGTCGTAATTAATTAAATTGCAAACTATGTAGAGAATAATCGCTGAGTTCACATTTTTAAAATACATCGAGGCCTTTCTCTTCAAAGGGGGTTAGATTTGACTTATTTTAAACATGAAAAAAGGAGGAATTAACTGTAGTTGTTGATTTTAATGTATTCGGAAATAACAGCCATAACGTTGGATCAAAGAAGACGAGCATTAGTCTTCAAAATCAACAGCAACTGGATCCCGAAAATACTACGCAGCATTTCAGCGGTTACAGAATCGTGTTGGAGCCTGTCATACATTGTTCACCATTTAGTAGCATATCGTGATCGTGACACTATACCCGTGTGTCTGACGCAGCGCTCATTTACTCATTTTTCATCAGTAAGTAGGTCACATTGATTGAAAGCAAACTTATTGCCGATTTAAAAGTGTGAATTGTGCATAAGAGACATTAAAATTGGGTTATTTGACAAAAAGGCCCGCTTTGGTTGTTGGGGATGTAAATAAGGTTTTGCAACTCTATTTGCATGTGAGTTCCTATGAGTTATTCAACAGAAAATAGGGAGTTTGAGAATCCCTACAACATTCCTCCCATCGCATTGCGAAGTATTCAATATGCAAAATTTAGTATTTTGAATAAAGTCCTTCCCGATCCCAGTTACACTAGTTAATGGTCAGGTTGAGCGATAAACTTACCTCCACGTGGTGCACCCTGGGCAACGTATACTAATACAGCAAAAGTATATAAACCGGAAGTTGACTTCAAACTATCGGCAAAAAAATTCTATTAACCGGCAGTTGACTTCTGACTTCAAAGCAAAAGTATATAAACCGGAAGTTGACTTCAAACTACCATGACCCCACTGCATGTCATATTCCACCAATTCCGCAGTACTCACTTTTCCTTACCTTTTACTTTACCTTTGTGTCTGTCTCTTTTACGTTTGTGAATCACTCTTATGTTCCTTCTCTCGATATTTTGTAACTTTGATGTCACTCCCCACTGTGAAGTCCGAAGTCAACTAAATGAGAAACGATAAGTATCATAAAGCCTACCATTTGATATAAATGAATATTTAATGATATACACTTTGCATAACCAATAGGATTGAACTCCAGGGAATTTACTAACCGAGACATGTATGGAATATTTGTTTATTTATTTCAAATGGCAGGCGTTTTGATAGCTAACATTAGCCCCATAGCTGACTTCGGGCTTCACAGAGAGGAGGAGGAACATCAAAGTGCCAAATAAAGTAGAGAGGGTGGACAGAATGATGATTCACGGACGTAAAAGAGACAGACAGACAAAGGCAGAGAAAAGGTAAGATGAGTACTGTGAAAGGGTCGAATATGACATACATTGGGGTGATGGTAGTTTGAAGTCAGAAGTCAACTGCCGGTTAATAGACTTTTTGCCGTATGAGAATACGTTACCCAGGGTGCACCACGTGGAGGTAAGTCTATCGCACACCCCTGATAAGGAATATTATGATACACAAAACAGGACGGAGGATACTGCTTGAAAGTATGAACAAAGCATGTTCATGTGCACTTATACACATGAGGTTTTAAGTGCCATTTTACTCCCTTCAGTGGGGAATTGAATGCACTCATTGACTAGACAAAAGTCTGTAAATAATCTAAATGGCGCCATTTAAGTGACGTATTGATGGTAGTACAGGCGGGAATGTGTCGAGTGGAGACAATTTTTTCAATTGAAATCAGCACACCATTTCATTGCGAGCCCTCAAAGATAATGTTAATGACGTTAAAGGTTTGCAGAACAATGAAATTCAACTATCAACCAGTTTGTTTAGTTTTAATTCGACCAAGGGAAGGTTACATGTTTGCTAAAAAATTGTCTACATGAAAAACTCTATCTTGTTAGGCGTTATTTATTTGTCGATGGGTGATGGAGCTTAATTTAAAGTAAATCTCACGACTCGCAAACAGATAACTAGGATCAAACTTTTATAGATCAAAATATGGCCAAATTTATTGTGTCAGACACACGTTTTATAACCAAAGTATCTCTCTTTCAGGGTGTCTTCTCCTATTCAGTTTAAGCTTGGTAAACACTGTTACTAGTGGCAATCGGAGATTGTTTTGTAGCGGATTTCTACACTAATGGGCCTTGGCTTATGACCAGTAATCTCTATGGCAAGGTCTACTAGTTCTCAAAGGCGCACAGGAGTAGGTAGGCTTTAGAGGAAACAGATGTATGACGAGAATATGCTTATTTGGGAGCTTAGTTATTATATCACAGTGGAGGGTTTGTTAAACCACACAAGAGGCTATTGATTGGCAGTTGGCAGGGTGTTCTCCGCGCTCACGACACACTTACTCCCTACGCCAAGTGGCACGGCGCATCTTCGAGCCTATCTGCGATTTCTGTGTTCAGCAATGATAGTGTTGCGGGCTCCATGGTTATATGAAATAAAGGAAGTATAATAAACCGCCTTTGACGCTTACTTTATATCTTATCGGCATGACAACAGACATTGTGTATTAATTACTATTGTTTTTTCTAGATTGGCGTGTGTGGATAGATCCAATGGCTTGCAATGGACAAGGTTATTGAAATATGTGCAGACATCCAAACCCTGTTGAAATATGAAGGCAAATAGAGAATTCCAAGGTCAAGTTTGCAGTTTCAACTCGGAGGTCTGAATGTGATACCTTAACTGTACATTGGCTTCGAGATCTAATCAGATTAGCCTCGTGAGCTCCGAATATCGTACTAAGTGAGGATTTGTGTGTGCAGAGGCTCTCTTAGGTAACCAGTGAGTACTTTTCCTTCAAATATGAGCTAAATGTATTCATTTACTGATCATGTCTGCAACGACTCCTAATATGTAATAAACGCTCTTCAATCTGCGTTTTCTTGCTACTTTGAACAAACCCTGAGGACTCTGTCAGTGACTCGCTTAGTTATCTGGAGCTGGGCAAATTTCGAAGGTGATTACTGAGGTAATAGCCATGCGCTTATTTAAGTATTACCCGCTAAATATTAGATTTGCGTCAGTCAAGTAGTATACGGCATGTTTAGATAAGATAATCTTATGCTTAATCGTTGAGCTGAGCACACTTTAAGTCCTAATTGTCCCCCTCATTCGTTGCTTACAACTAGCAGAGGCATTATTTTTAAATGCTCTATTCTCACAATTGGATTGGCGTAATATATGGGTTAAATAAGAGTCCTGATAAGTTGCCAAGATAAATTTCATTTTATGCATTTTGCCTATAATAAAGCTATACCCGCAACAAAAATCATTATACTTATACTGGTTGTGACGCCGTCACAAAGAGTATGAATGAATACGCACTATTTATTTGTTTATTTAATAATTTTTTTATTTCAAATGGCAGACGTTTTGATAATTATCGTTAGCCATTTAGCTGACTTCGGGCTTCTCAGAGAGGAGGAGGGACATCAAAGTGACAAAAATTCGAGAGGGGACAGAATAATGATTCACAGATGTAACAGACAGACAGACAGACACAAAGGCATAGAAAAGGTAAGCTGAGTACTATGGAAGGGATCGAATATGGCAAACAGTCGGGTCATAGTAGTTTGAAGTCAAAGTCAACTGCCTGTTAATAGACATTTTGCCGTATGACTATACGTTGCCCAATGTGCACGACGTGGAGGTAAGTCTCTTGCGTACCTCTAAAAGATTAAGAATGAACGCGCACCATTAAATTGAGCAATCTCATACGTGCTTGAGCATTCTGGGTGATGGTGAGGAGGGGGTGAAGTGGTGCGGTAGTGCACACAGAGAACCTCTCATCTAATCAGCCACTAATTTTCATTCAAGTTGCGCTGAATGTATGTAATTACAAAACATTTTTGCTAAGAACATAATTTAAATGAACTCTTTACTCGATATACGTCTGCTTCCATACCAGGAGATTAGCCATTGAGAAAGCTGAGGCTAAGTTGGGACTTATTCGTGTGGCACTTCGTTTAAAAAATGGCACAGAACAAATTTTACCTAATAAGAAAGTGAAGAGCTAAGTTTTAAGGTAAATAATATGCAATTTTACAAAGTAGAATAATTTTCAAATCTTATAAATATTTACTTAATTGCTCATTACAATGAATGTTGTTACTTAAATAGTTAAAGTAACAAATCACGATGCATTTAGTCATGATACAAATGATATAGAAGAGGTGTACCCTCAAATGAGCAAATGAAATATGGAGTACCTTTTAGCTATGGATGATCTGATGAACAATCTATAGATTTTTGCCGTATGTGTATACGTTGCCCAGGCTACAGCACTTGGAGGTAAGTCTATCGCACACCCCATATTAGAACAAAAATAAGTTCATTTATTTTCATTTAATTCGGCTAATTGCGGAGTACACATATTATGTAGCGGATTTCTACACTAATAAGCTCTGACTTATTCTCAGTAATCTATATGACAGGGTCTCCTAGTTCTCAAAGGCTCCCAGGAGTAGCTAAGCTACCGCAAAGCTATTGAGAAAACAAACGTAGGATACGCAATACGTTTATTTTGTAAGTGTGTTGCAATGGAGAGGTTACTGCATCAAGCAATTGCTATTGATTGGCAGTTGTCTGGGTGTTCGCCGCGCTCACGATCACACTTACTCCCTACGGCGCACCTTCGAGCCTATCTGAGTGCACATTCGATTCCCTTATTCAGCGAAGGCATCATTTTGTTTCTTCAGGTCTTTAAATCTCACATTTTAAGAGTAATTTTCTGGTCACAGACTGGACTCCTTCGACTAATGCCTGGTAAGTGCTGACACATTATTTATTTATATCAAATGGCAGGTGTTTTGATAGTCATCATTAACCCTAGAGCTGACTTCGGGGCTTCACAGAGAGGAGAAGGAACATCAAAGTGGCAAAAAGTCGAGAGGGTGAACAGAAGAGTGATTCACAGATGTAAAAGAAGTCAACTACGGATCAATAGACTTTTTTGCCGTATAAGTATACGTTGCCCAGGGTGCACCACATGGAGGTAAGTCTATTGCCCACCCCGTGCTGACACATAAGTATTCAATTTTGGTTTCCCCAGCATATAGTTTGGAATAAACAGAGGTAGGTTTGGGAGTAAATATACCTACCTTGTAAAGTAGTTAAATCTAGTCCATATTTTCTTATTTATACCACAATCATCGCAGTATATATTTCTGTTATCATACCCACTCATCTTTGTAAGATGTGAAGGAATGCTTGATGGACATACTTCCAAGCGGACTTGAGGCAATAATTCCTTTGCAATTATTGTTTGCAACGAAAATCAATTGAAACGTGTGTTATAAAGTTGTTAAGGGTATCGATAATTGCTAAATCGTAATTGCATTTTGTTAGAGTGTGTTTAAACGTGAGCAGTTTTGATGTTTCCAGCCGCATCTTCAAAGTAACTTCAACATTTTATTTTATCATTCTTGATTTTCACGTCAAAATTTTAAAATATCTTCTATTAAAATGTAAATGTTTTGCAGATATGCTATTTGTTATCTACGCTCCATTCTTATGCGCCTCTGATTGCATTGGCCCTAAAACCTCTTAGGAGTTAAAAGAGATTTCAAGTAAAACAGTGGCTGGAAATTTAACTTGATGCTTAATTAGACATTTAAAATTGTAAATAGCACAATGTTGAGCATAATCCTGGTTTATAATATGCGTACTTTATCTACAAAAAATAATAATTTTAATACCGATTATGTACATAATAACTTCTATTAATTTCCAAAATGCATTCAACACGCATTACAAATACTTCAAACATATTTAAAATTTAGATTATGGCTAGTTACAGAACCGAATGACCATAACCATGCAAGTTTGTGATACCCATTTCGGAAATTATAATTCTTAAATAACCTCGATTATAGTATAATCAAGAGTTACAGCAACTTTTTAATGCAGTACGTCGATAAAAAGCATAAGTTATAAATATTAGCTATAATTAACCTAGTAATTTGTCAGAATTAGGGAGTGCAAGGCACGTGGAATGGGTGTTTTATTTAACTACAATAATTTTTATTGGACAACCTTGAGTAAATGGGTTTTCCTCTGAGCATTCCTTTATAGATGATTGGCCGTGTGCTAACTGTAACGGGCTTTGTTTCTTCATATTCATCTTTTTAAGGTTGCCTTTATATAATTAAGATTATTAGTTTTTGAATCTAAGTATCTATTGATTTCATATTATTAGAAACCTCACTTAAAAATTGTGTCTTTTTCTATACATTTTATTAGCATTGGCTTATCGACAGTTAATTATAATTGATATAAATATTAAAATTATTTTACCATATTCTCTGTGAACTTTCCAGAAAACATGTTTTCAACAAGGACAAAATCGGACTCTTCCACTTTTTCTAACAAACTAATCCGAAATACTGTCGTACCTGAAGCAAATAGTACAACTGAATTACCATCCCCTCCCACCATTCACGTTCACCACTTCCATCACCACTCTTGCCTTCATCATCCCGAAGTGCTATGTCAAAATCCCCAACCCACGGGGTCACTAGAATCTTCTAATGAGTATCAATACGCAGTAATTCTAAACCCTAACTCACCCCTTGGACGGACAACACAGTCGTCTTTAGCATCTAAGCAGTCAGCTTTCACTTATGCCAGAAAACCTGCACCCATAGTTACTGCTACTATTCGCCATCCAATTGAGACTTCGCTTCCTCTCCAAAGGCGATATTTCCATTCTCCTGAACCACCACAGAGGTCACATTCCTCATCAAACTACGTAAATACTTATTTAAATTGCACTTGATGCATTATTTTACTACATTTAGTGCATTGCAGTAGGTAGCTATATATATAGCAACTATATTTTAATTTATGTATATTATTCATAATTATTTTATTTATTGCCATTTTCCAATGACGTTGAAACACAGACTTGACTAACTACAAAATTTTTTTTCTCCGTCAAGAAAACTACTATTTATTTCAGATGATAATCTTTTATCTGGTATGGAATAAGTGATCAATAATATACGAGAGTACTGAAGTAGTTTCAGCATCTTACTTTCTGATTGTGGTTTACATCTTTATTTCTGATTTGTATTGTAAGATGCCATTAAGTGCTTTAGATCTAGCCAGCCTGCAAATCGATTATTTCTTTCTCATTCTTAAGCGTGTTAGGTTCTTCCTACCGACTTTCCATTTGGCAGTTGCAATTAGCGCCGGTGCTTCAAGCAGTAAGTGCTACTTGGGTAATGTCTTCGCTTTTGTCCACATTCCATGTAAGGAGAATACGATGAGTCATCCCTAAGGCAGAGGGATGGAGTGAGATAGTTGTTGGCATGCTGTATTAGAGATTCCCTTAATGGCAACTATTCCAAGCCGCCTATCTCTACGACACAATGCTTAGCAAAGGAAAGAAGGCCATTATGATGTGTGATCAGAGTTCTGGTTGAAGTTTGAAATCGATTATATTGAAATGGTATAATTTTAATAGCAGGAAATGTAGGGTGTCGAAAGAAGTAGGAGAGACATCTATGGGAATTAAAATAACCCTTCTACTTTTGAAAATTCGGTTTTTTGGTTCGTTTCGTTAATATTAGACGATTGTCCTGATTTGCGACAAACATCAGGAATTATTTCTCGGAACTTAACATCCACAAACATTTTAGTTGCCTAAAATTGCACATCTTGGAAACTCGGAAATGACTGACCATTAGTGCGAATTGAAAGGCCTTTCACATGCGTAAACTAACACTTAGTTTTATAATTTAGGCTGATTATAATCTAAGGGAGTTCTTGCTTTGATGACTGGATTTAGGGGCCCTTCACTAATTGAGAAATTTCACTGTCTTCAACAATATTGTGTTCTGATTTTATCAGTCTCCTATATCATTCCTTACGACAAGAAAATATAAGACGCGCTTTATCGGGATATGAGGTGCTTTAATTGATTCAATTACCCAGGGATTTTTAGGTTTTTTTCATTTCTTTCTGTCCGCTGATAGGTAAAATTTGCCCAAGTGATAGTTTCTACAGTATCGCTATATGGTAAATCGTTTCGTTTACTGCCATTCATCGGAATTTGAAATTGTTAACAATTACTAACCCTTTAAACTCCCAATTAGTTTAGTCAAATATTCACTATGCACTTTCTTGCTAGCCAACTGATTAATTGATTTATCTTTTGTCTATTTTGACAACCTTTTTTGCTCAAAAAGTCGACTGATTTTCCAAAATATGGGGCATAAGACTCGTTCAAATTGTTATTTGCCTCAGTTCGACCATGTTAAAATAGTGTAAGCAGGCCAATATCATGTAAGTGCCTAAATTTTTAATCCATGGGGAGAATAAATTAAATTAAAAAGGAAATATCGGTCGTAGTCTATAATTTATGTAGATGAGGATTTGTTGAGTGACTCGGTTTGATCTCTAAATGAGAGCTAATCATTGAGGAAATTTTGTATGACCTCCCTAAAATCAAATGAAGTTTCTTTCTTGCAATAAAAGCTGTGAATTTTACTTACCCTTTGCCTCTTAGTTATAAGGGGCAAAGGGTAAAAAATAAGAAAGTTAAATTAGTATTTTTTTGTCCCCTCAATTAAGTAATCTGGGAGAGTGCCATCTCTATCTCTGGTTTATTGTCCCCTAATTTTTTAGATTCATTAAGTGATTCATTGTTCCCGATAACTGATGTAATGATTTCCAAGCACTGGCCCCATTAACTCGTGACCATAAGTTCTACAATGAAATGTTAAACAATCCCATTTATCTTTTTAATTTACCCTCTACTTTCCTGTGCTTCACTGTCAATACGGCTCAAGCTTAAATCGTTCCCATTAGTTTAGAATCTATCCAATTTTGCAGCTCCGACTAGGCTGAAGCTTGACCTGTGTTGCTTTCTAGAATCCAAACGGTTCATCCTTCACTTCGCAAATGTCCTCGCCGTGTTTCTTGTCCTGGGACCAGCAGCATCAACACCAGTATCAGTACCATCATCAACAAAATCAATGCCTCAGTGGTCATGCCAACCGCAATGAGTGTTCATTTGCCAATGGAATCAACCATCACAACCCCCCGCCATCCCCATGTTCCCGAGTTATTACTAAAGAATCGTTGCAACAAAATGCATCGCCTGCTCATGTCATCTCAGGTCTGTTGTTTTCCTATTCTAAACTACTGACTATTTCTATTCGGTTGTGGAAGTTTTAAATTGCTCAGGTTTGTGGCCATGAGGAAATACTTATTTATTTATTATCAAATGACAGGCTTTATGATAGTTATCATTAGCCCTTAAGTTGGCTTTGGACTTCACAGAGGGGAGAAACATCAAAGGCGCAAAAAGCTGAGGTGGGGGTGGGGGGGGGGGAACAGAAGAGTGATTCACTGCTGTAAAAGAGAGACAGACACAATGTCAGAAAAAAGGTAAGGTGAGAACTGTGAAATTGATGGAATATGACATACAGTGGGGTGATGGTAGTTTGAAGTCAGAAGTCAACTGCCGTATGAGTATACGTTGCCCAGGATGCACCGCGTGGAGGTAAGTCTATCGCACACCCCCGTCAGCTGAAATTAACTTCGACACTTTTCCTCTCTAATTGGGATGTTTTGGTGTGTTATAAATTACTCGTAGTCTTAGCTTGGCCAGAGAATTTGAGTAAATCCACATCCTGCCGAAACGCACTTAATTAATTATATTTTGGGGAAATTCATTAATTTCATTATTCTGATAGCGAAAGTAGTAAAGTAGATTCAGTTTAGCTTTTAAACACAATGAGAATACGTTTCGATAATAAGTTAGTGTAATTGGAAGATTCGATATCAACATATTTTATAGTATTCAAAATTCTAATCCCATTTGATCACTTACAGGGCTCCTTTAAGTCCCACTCTTACTCACCAATTCTGCTTATAATTTTAGTCAATGGGAGGGAGTTAACACAGACTTATTGTTATTCCTGTAATTGATATTGTTGCTTTGGTAAATGAACTAGTACAAAATCCAGTACATGGTTAATCCAAACACAGTGTTTGGTTTCGGAAATGTTTGATTTGAAAAGAATCTCATTTGGACTACATTCTAGTCCAGATTTTATCTCACTGAGTCACTCCTATTCATTTCACCAACAGAAAGTGAAATTTAAATTCCTTTTTAGGCTCTTGGAAAGTTAAAGAGCGAGGTTTCTATAGCAAGATCCTACTTCTACTTTCCATATCATGTGAGTATTGGGAATAAATTTAAGTTTAAAATTCGAAAATAGCCGAGGCTACAGCAACTCATCCAATCGCAATCGTGCATTGATTAAGGAGATAGTTGGGGAATTTGATGGTAAGGTTATGAATGGTTTGGGAACACTATTCCAAGTTGTCATGAAGAGATATTCAATTTAGTTGATGCTGAACGTTCATATTCTAGGCAGTGGTCTTGAGCACGGTCCTCCTTCCATCGGCTTTTATGGGTTTTGGGAACCGCATTCTCATAGATTTTCCCATTTTCAAGTCCATAAGGAGATCGATGGTAGTCTCGTTTCTCGTCCTTAGCCTTATGTATAGGATATTAGTTTCATGGGAAGTTAGAAATATTCCGACTAACGATTAATGCATGAAATGGAACCTTTCAGATTTCCAACTATATTTCCTCATATTTAATTGCCCTGGCCTGAGAGACAAGTATAAAGAAGCAACCTAATTACGACAGCTGGCCGCCTGGCTGATTCGCACTAGGAGAAATCGATTTGTAGGCGGGGGTGTGTGCGTGTGTGGCCAGACTCAACGCACATCGAGTGCGCGCGCAGCCGCCCATTTGGTGCGAGAGAATCACCTCCAGCGTGCGGTAGTGTGTGTGTTCGCCCACTCTGCCTGTCTTGCGCTGCCAAACAACATAGGCGCAACGATGTGATAGTCGTCAGAGGGCAAGCACGGTACTGCAAATATGCCCTTCTCTCTTGGCCTGGTGCCAAATTCCCTTCTCTTGCAGCACAGACCTAGGCCAACTTACTCCCAAAGTAGTAGCAGAAATAGCTAGCCGCCATTACGGACGAATTTGCTTATTTCATAAACGCAAGGCATCAGGTAGCTGGAAGAAAATAAAGGTGCATTATGAGAGAAAAACGATGGAGATGTGTAAAACACATGGTTGCAATGCATTCGAATTTGGGAGAGCTTATATGCTACTCGAATGCGTGGCTCAAAGTGGCTATACGCAAACCAAGGATTCGGGATAAACCACGTTGTAGGCGCTTGATAAAAGCTGTTTAGAATGACTGAGGTCGAGAAATGGAAAACTTGCTGGCTAAAGGACTTCTTTCAGCAAAATTATTTGGACTCTCCACTGGCGTTTCTTGAATAGAACATTTTCAAGGTTGATTTGGTTGCCTAAGCGATTCTTTGTAGCAGGAACAAATATGAGAGTTTTGAGAGTGTGCCATTGAATGACTTGAACACTTACCAAGCCACTCTACCCCACCCCCCATTTTTCATTAATAATTTTAGCCATAAGGCTAGAAAAATCAGTCCCTCCCAATACCTAGGCGTTAGCATCGAAGCAAAAATGGAAATTAATCATAAGGAGAAAAGGAAAATCTGTTGTTAGCGGTGGTGGTTACTGCTGTAACTTGTTTTATGGTGTCTACAGCACATATCTTCTTGTCTAAGCCTCAAAATGAATCTCTAGAATAACCATAGCAATTTGCCAAGGCCAACAGTCTGCTTTCACCACTCTGTTGCTCACCATTGTAGAATCATTATTTTAGGTGAATAGCTATGCAGCTACGATTTCCTACCTACTCACCCCCNCCCCCCCCCCCCCCCCCCGCCTGGTATGACTGGCTGAAGTAGGCAACTCTCTTCGTTTATAGAAGTAAATAGTTTTGAACCAAACTGCCTTTAACCGAAGGCATTTTCTTGATTAAACAAAGGCATCATGTTGGCTATATGTCGGCGTTGTTAGGAAATCTATTTCCCTCCCGAATGGTGAGAGGTTTAGCTCCAAAAGTGCAGCCAAACTGTCGGGGGGGGGGGGGGGGGGGGGGGGCCCCCCCTTTTTTTTGGGTTTTTNGGGGGAGACGTGTGCCATCCTCTTGATTAGGGTTATTAGAATTTATATAATTCTGAGGTGAAATTCAAACTCTGCAGCCATGGTCTTCGTGCAATTGTACTCCTATACAAGTGAGTTGTGTCGAAAACTCAGTTTTTGACTACTGATACTTGCGAATGGATAATATCGTTACCTCTGGAAATTGTGTTTCATCATGGAGCCAGATTTATATGCACCACCCGGTAGTTTCGAATTTATCCTCGATTCATACCAATTAAGGAAATCAAACTGTTCTTCTGTTCGGACAATAGTTCTATTTTATGTTAATAACTTCTTTTGTAACATTATTTTAAATTTGTTCCATAATTTTCGCCCAAGGCCTTAGAGAGGTGTACTTTACTATCGCTCTGTTTGAGAGCCTCATATCTGATTACCCATTTTGGTAACTTTATGTGACAATTTCAATTGTGGTGGATTGAAATCGAAATGTCTACTTTTGTATGAAATTGGCCTTTGAACTCTCTATGAGATCTATTCATTAGACAAATTTATTGCTAGTTTCATTAGTATATTCCCGTTTTGTAAAGCTGAGTATTACGCTTGCTCTGGAATGCCATAAATTAGCTAAATAATAACCTATTTCAAAGGCCAATTTTTCCACGAAGAATATGTCTTATTCATTTGATATTTTAGAATTTTGTATCTATTACGTCTGCTTAGATAAATGAAGGAGACATATTTGTCGACAGATGGAAACCTATCATTCATTCATAGTAAGAGTCGGTACGGATCATTTCGCAGAAGAAGACTCGTTTAATCACTTATTTCTTATTTATAGCTAATCCCTATCGGCTTGTACCACCCGGGAATACTAATCATGGTCACCATCCAAGCCTTCTTGAACCACAAAGGAGTTATCAGCAACATCACACTGACTGCAGAGTTCCATCAAATGCTTTACAATCACCTTGTCTGTTTCATGTGAATAGCAATGCTGTCGAAGATCCGAACTTTGACCATCGTCGAAGCCAAAGTCAGCCTCCACATAGATTACGCCAAAGGATGCAAATAGTTCGACCCGATTCTGGTGGTGGCAACGTCGGGGCTAAGAGAAGTCAACCACAACGAAATAAGTATGCTTCTAGTGTCATTTAGTCTAATTTTCGGTCTGAAATTTTATTCAGGTTCATGTCTTAGGATTTATTGTTAATTCCTTTTGCGTTAATGACATTTTATTGAGGGAATTGGTGTCATGATCAGTGCTTACCTCCGTAAGATCAGAGCTTGTAAATTCGATTCTCATTTGTGAACAACCAGAGACAACACTGTGAACAGTAGCAGAGGCTAAAGATGATCAAGATAGGGTTAGCTGAATTCGATTTTCCCATCGAAGAGTGTTAGAATCCATTCATCGAGTTCATCCAACTGCCAGGCAAAAAGCTCCAAAATGGTGGTTTACATGTTTTGTGTTTTAGAGAGAGCAGTGCATGTCCCCAATGTCATAATTTAATGGCAGTTTATTGGGCATTTTAATTTATTTGCAATGTACTTAAGTATATCTCAATGATTGAATATTTTTTTGCGGTATCCAGTCGATTCTTGCCCTCGACTCGTGAAATGCTTTCTTGTTGACCCTGTGTTTGGAAAGACTTGCCAATGAAGAACCACTCTCGAGTTGTAATTGTTTCTTCTCGATTTTTTGCATTCGCCTTCGCATTCGCCCTTAAATTGCCTTTTTTTCTGACGAGATTTTCCTTTGGTATCAAGTCTTCTTTGGTGTCAAGTGATTTAGGGGCTTATTTACTCAGTACATCATTCCATAGGAGTGAATAGTTTGCGTGATATTTCTTCGGAAACAAAACTGAGAGTCGATTTTGTTGTTTTAAGTCATTTAACTTGTTTTCTGTCAAGTTACCTCCTGGTATAATGCTGCTGCCACTTCTGTGATTCGGACCAACTTCCACTTCCATCAAGCTAAGCACTGCACGTACAGTGGTGGTATGGACTGTTAACGCTGCTTAGAGATGGTCGGTATAGGGGGGGGGGGTAGGAGTTTAGCCCTTTTGTATATTTAGGAGGCCTAGATCTGGTTCTAAGATCTCTAGGTGATGAAGGATTTCTGTTGGTTCAGACTCGAGGAGGGAGGAAAGGCAAAATAAGTATGTGCAAGCACGCTATTGGTAGAAATAATTAACTTTTGAATATTAAGGCACTGTCTAGTATTTAATCAAGAGAGCGTTCTCCTGAAAGGCTCCAGTTAGATTATCCTATTTATGAATTCCTCATACCTCGCTCAACGCGTAGGCTCCGTGACTAATTTCTGTGTTTCTCGGTGTTGAATCAGGAAGCTATTTTTCTTCAAGTAGTTTCTTGCAATTATGATTATGCGTATGCTCAAGATTTTTTAGAACTTATTGAATGACCCAGAGAGATCTGGAGTACATCTTACAGTAGACTGAAATCGGGCTAACAGACATATTGTTGTTACCACCTCTTGGGTGCGTTTGTCTGAGGTTCACGAAGCAACTGAGGTTAATACTAGTAATAATGCTGTAAATTGCCTAAAATGATTATGTGGATGAGGCCTTTAGTGAAATACCTTTTGTTATTAATATTTTTTAATTTAATGCACACTCATTCATACAGAGCTTCTAATGCATTAAGTAGAAATAGCTTGCATTTTAACACGCACCACAAGGAAGCACGCGAGGCAATCATCAGTTGCTAACACGAAATGCAAGACCAAAGCCCAAATGACAACACAATATAGACACATGGGTGGTTGTTTGATAAAAGGCCTGACTGTTTATTAACGCTAAACTGCCTAAGTTCAGTGAGGTACCCCATTTTATTCTATTTAGTCAAAGTCGCCAGCCACAAGTCAAGGAGTCCTCTTCAAGTAGCCATCGTCGTGGTCACTTTCCTCATTGGCTCTTTCCTCACGATCACCAACCGAAGCACTCTCGTTCTCCACCACCTTCAACTACACCCCCTCCTCCACCTCCTCGTAATACCGCATTAAGATGCAAACCCTTAACCCGCAGTGTGGAAGTTCAAACAGAACCCCCTGTCCCTCAGTCATGCTGTTGTACCAACACAGACTTTAATCCTCTGCTCTATGAAAGCAAAAACGTTACTAGTTGCTGGTGCACTGCTAGCCAAGGTCAGCCCATAATGCTCCATCATTACCATATGCATCACTACTATCATTGTGAAGAACAGCAGCCGCAACAACAACAACATTCAGCAATTGGGTCTACCAGCAATTCCGTGCCTGGTGAACCGCAAGGTACTGGTTTTCGAACATCATCACCACTTATCAAACTCTCAGCCACATGGCCACCAAATATAGCCATTACTGGCGCTGAAGAAGCTGAGACAACGACAATTATGACGACGACAGCTACTGAAACGCAGAGTCCCCAACAAGAGGATTGCTGTGAACTATCTCCCTCTACAGAAGAGGCACCATGTCCACCGACACACGTCTCAAGCGCTTTAAGGACTGTTGAGTCACCACAGGAACAGGTCATCACTCCTAAAGACGATCCTCAAGAAGATCAGAGAGGAGTATTCCTTCAAAACATTGCTCAGCTTAAGCGAGTATGTGATCGGGTGATTAGAGATTCCTAAATATCCGTTATTTAATCGATTTCCTTTTATTGCAGACGGGGTGGTACTGGGGCCCATTAACAATCGAAGAGGCTGAATTGCTGTTGCAAGACCGTCCAAATGGTAGTTTCCTTGTACGCGACAGTGGGCATGAGCTCTACATTCTGAGTCTCAGTTTTCGAGCAGAGGACCGGACATATCATACTCGGATTGAGCATACAGGAGGTATAGTGTCTTTAATGGAACTTTTTATTTACTATATTCTTGTATTAATTCTTTTTTTAAATTCAGGAAAGTTTGGCTTCGCGATTCAAGGGGGTGCAGATACAACCTCCTCGAGTATAGCTCAGTTCATAAATCATGTGATTGCTGAGTCAGAACGTGGAAAATCTCGTTTCTTCTTGCGTCAATCGGTGCTTACAATGTCCCCGACAGCAGATCAGAACGGAGGCGAAAGAGTGACCAACCACCTGGAAGGCGAAAGCCATTACGTAGAAGCACGACTCCTCTATCCCGTTTCTAGATTCCTTGTTGTTCACTCTTTGGCACATCTCTGCAGATTTGAGATCCTTCTTAAGGTACGGAAAGACCATATTGACCACCTCCCACTACCAGATCCATTGAAGAAGTACCTTCATGAACGTCAGTACTATACCGAATTTGTCCAGGCTTATCTAGAATCTATAAGAGGAGGAGAGGGAACTGAGCAGGTCTCTTCAAAAGGGGTGACAAGCTTAGACTCCTGAGAATGCATTTAACAATGTGGTCCACCCGTATCCCGTCGTGACAATCCATGTATTCGCTAACCCCACTGTATGATTCCAGTCCCCCTCTCTTGTTATTCGACAACCTTTCAACCATGCTAGTCTCGGTTATTATGGGTTGAGACATTTAGCTCTCATTGTTTCCCATTCCTTTATTTCTACAAAATTACTCTAAGCGCAATTGTAAAGGCATATATAAACAACTTTGTTCTTACTTCGATCATTTTGACCTGAGCGGGGTTTAAAATTTTGAGTGAATCTTACTATAAATATCCAGATGGTGAGGTGTCAGGTAGACATAAAGTCGGGTGGAAAGGGGGGGATCAAATCGTTTTCGATACGCCCATACAGTAGATTGGCGGCAATTTTGAGGCTAGAAGTGATTTGCATTATTTTTGACAAATGATCATACTCAAGTTTCTTTGAGGGTGTTGCCATTGATCAGTGTGTCGAGATTGGAAGCAGAAGATTTGCTGCGTAGTAGTACAGGGCTAAAAAGGCATGACTGAATAATATCATTTGAATTCGGAAGCATCCGCGGTGCGGTGGTTAGCGTTTCACTGGCACCATACTGCATATTTGGTGGGGGGGGGGGGGGGGGTGGACAAGAAGGACAATTGAATGGTTTTTCTTTCACAACGAGAGAAGGAGAGAGAAAGGAGGCGTCCAAGACCCACGCCATCTTCCCAATTTAGGAAAAACTAGTCCTTTCTAGAATGCAATTAAGATAAACAAAGGTACTAGTAAAATGAAGCTGAAATTGAGTGCTTGACTTTTTTACCAAACAAGAGGTTAAGTGGATTCAACTATTAAATTGAGTTATTAACTCGTTTTCGTTCTGTTTACTTTACTTAAACTTAATTGGACGTGTATTGGCCAAAATGTCCAGTCCCTAAATTTTGCCAATAGTGTAAATCGCCATGTTTAGTGATTAGGAGCACAATATTATTATCTCAAACTTTTAATACCTGGTGCATAATTCCTTTGGCAATTTATTACTTTGTTATTAGTCTGCATTGTTGGCCACCAGAAATGCGTGGTCATTTCTAATATGTCAACTAATGGCACATTTGTCCAAGTGGGCGTCCTCTATGCTAGAAGGTCTGGGTTCGACGTGCATTTTGTTAAAGAAATGATAGAGATTTAGAATGGAATGGGTAATCGAAGACGCTCTTGTGCCTCTATCGTTCTGATCAAAGTGAGAAATGGAAAAGTTTCGCTTCAAAGGGCCTTATAAAGTGCTTGCATTTTCCAAATTCGATCTGGTTTTTGTCTAAGATGAAGATGGCTGCTCGGATTTTATGTTTTCTTTCGCAGTTTCTTACCGTTTATTCTGTGTTTTATACATTTTGAAAAAGGGGGGGGGGGGTGCAATAGACTTACTTCCACGTGGGGCACCCTGGACAGCGTATACTCATACGGCAATAAAATCTACAACTCGGCAGTTGATTTCAAATTATTATGATCAGCCTGAAACGAAACTATAAGAGAATCGCCCTTGTCAGGACGAATCACAACTTCTACAAATCATTCAGTGGAATAATGGAGGGATGTTTCAAGACAAGAAGATCTAAATCCAGAAAATCTTCATACCTATGATAATGACATATTCACAATCATGGAAACCAACATAACGGATGACAAACTCAAATACTACCAATTCCCAGGTTACACCTTATATCTCCTACCCAACGACCGGCAAGTTGCAAATGGAATTTTGACTGGATTAAAAGAAGGCCTCACATCACATTACGATTAAATCAAGAGTATGGTCTCGGCGCAAGATATATGCGAAATAATCAGATTAAATGTTTGGAAATGTCAAAACCACTTCAAGATATACGCAGTCTATAATCCACCACGGAATAGTCCCAACTTTGATCTTTTGAATATCTCACACAAAACCGTAGTACTAGGAGACTTCAACGCCCATTCCACCAGATGGGACTATAAGAGCATGAACATAGCTGGAAAGGAAATCGAAGTCATGCTTAACAACACCTTTCTAGAACTTATTTACAGCAATGAGGATCCTGCTACAAATCTGCACTACAATGGAACCAGAACAACTCCTGATTTACTCCTGGCTTCAAGCGACATCAGTGAGCTTACACACCGCAAAATAATTGACGATCCTGGTTCTGGTCACAAACCAGTCATTGTTAATATTATTATCGGCAGCAAACGCATGACACCGAAAATGCCAATCAAACTATCATGGAGCTTCAAGAAGGCCGACTGGCCAAAATTCACAAATCTTTTAGGCAATGAACTTCACACAAGTCCCCTCAACTTCAACCAACGTCCTGACAAAATTTGCAACGATATCACGAATATTATGATTAGATGTGCAAAGAAAACTATTCCCCGTGGCAAGACTAGACACTATCGAGTGTTTTGGTCTAAACACCTTGAGGAACTGAAAAGAAAGCGGGACGCCCTTCGCAA
Organism: Rodentolepis nana; assembly: GCA_900617975.1. Taxonomy (NCBI): domain Eukaryota; kingdom Metazoa; phylum Platyhelminthes; class Cestoda; order Cyclophyllidea; family Hymenolepididae; genus Rodentolepis; species Rodentolepis nana. Next base: position 20,329 of record UZAE01012312.1, read on the forward strand.
AACTGCTGATCAGACTGGAAGAACGGAAGACGTACAAGCCTGGAGACGGCAGTCAGCTGTCTTAAGACAAGCCATATTACAAGCTAAATGGACTTCCTTCGACAACTTCATCTCAAATGTCAACTATCAAAGTGATAGCCAACGCACATTCAAATTCCTGGGTAACCTTCAAAACAACAGGGAAAGACCCAAGAAAGAACCAATACGCTTAAACAAAAAACTGCTTACCACCGACTCCGAAATAGCTAACTTCTTTGCGAGGTTCTATTCCCACAAGCAAAAGGAAAACCCTTTTGTCAGAAAATCTTCAAGAGATTTAAAGATACAAGTAAGACAGTTGGGTGAAATTAAGGAAGACATAGCAACACCAAATAATGTACTTACTGAACCATTCAGACCTTGCGAACTTAATGCTGCGGTAAAACAGCTAAAGTGTAAAAAGTCTCCTGATGAAGACGGTGTCCATCCGGAATTTCCAAAAGCCAAGGAAACCATGCTGACACTTTTCAACAAAATCTGGCAGACCAGTCTCGTACCTACCCATTGGAAAATTGCTGTGGTAATACCAATACTAAAAATGGCAAAGACCCTTGCAACTTTGACAACTTTAGGCCTATCTCCCTCACAAGCATGTTGGCTTAACTTATGGAAGGAATGGTTAACAGGAGGCTGACCTGGTTCCTTGAGACCAACAATATTCTTAGGAGTGAACAAGCAAGTTTTAGGCCACAAAGATCAACAGACCAGCAACATATCAATATATCAAAGATGCAAGAAATACTCTTACGGCTGTTTTCGTCGATTTCAAGTCAGCATATGACTTAGTATGGAAATAGAACCTAATTCTAAAATTGGCGAAGATTGGTATAAAGCATAACATGCTAAATTGTATAAAATCATTCATTGGACTATGCTAAACTAGATAAAAGCATTCATTGAACAAAGATCAAGTAAAGTCAGATATGGAAATGCCCTATCAAAATCCAATCTTTTAGATATGGAAATGCTCTATCAAAATCCAATCTTTTACAAACAGGCGAAATGCTCTATCAAAATCCAATCCTTTACAAACAGGCCTTTCACAGGGTCAATGTCTTCATCAATGACATAGCCGAATTAGTACAGACCGTTACAGGCATCATGTGCTAACTTTATGCAGATGATTTTTCACGGGCATCAAGTGCTTAATTTATGCAGATGATCTTGTTCTATGGTATTCCACCCCTAAGAAAAACGCTCAGGAGAGAACGGAAAGTAACCTAAATTAGGCACTTAAACTATTAGCAAACTGGTGAGACAACAATGAAACGGTTATCAATCTGCGAAAACCGCATTCCAAACATATTCATTGGCCCGTCACAGCATAAACCCGCTTTTAAGGGACAAGGATACTTCCCTAGAAAAAACCAATGAATTCACATGGTACAAGGATACTTCCCTAGAAAAAACCAATGAATTCACTTATCTCGGAATGACGTTTGACACAAAGCTAACATGGAAAAGCCGAGTCTCCAATAGACTGAGCATACTGAAGCACCTCGTTGGTAGAGTATGGGGCTGTGCACGCTCAACTCTTAACACCACTTACAAGATGTTTATTCAGCCAATAATGTTGTATTGCTATTAGCCACTCATTACAGCCACAGAGATGATTCTCAAATCACTCGAGAAGGCACACAACCAGGCATTACGACTAATTACTTGAGGGATAAAATCAATACCCATAGATGCAATGCTCCTGATTACATGGAACACCACAATAGTTCTCTTATCAAGAGAAGACCTTGATCCTGCATAAGAAGCTACTATGCATTCTCATGGACAAATTCTTCAACACCTAAGAAAATGCACCAAGATATCTGAAAACTCAATTTGGTCTAATACAGAAAGCCATAGAACTGAAGAAAGCATTACAAATCGATCATCAAAAAACCTCTCTCTACCCATGAACCCATTAGCAGACACTGATGTAGTGTGTTGCACCCAACTGCTTGACCACTTCAGGAAGTCAAACACCCTTCCAGAACAAATTCGCTCACTGACCCTTGGGACAATCAATGTCAACTATCCTGTAGATCAATGGCTCTAAGTCTTCACTGATGGGTCTTACATAGAAAACCAAGCAAACGTTGGTGCAGATGTTTACTCTGAACTATTCTCTTTCTACGCAGCAGCGGGTCACTATAGATCCGCATTCGAAGGAGAAAAAGAGGCCAATAAGATAGCACTAGGCCAATTATGCTCCCTGGATACGAAATTCACCAAAGCAATAATTCTTTCGGACTCACAGTCAGTAGTAAATTCAGTCGGAAATATAGGCACCCAATACAGCCGAGATATACGAATGTAAAAAACTACGAGAAAGAAACATAACATTGGTTCTACAATGGATCACTGGACACTGTGGCATTAAAGGCAGTGAGCGTGCTGACGCACTTGCTAAGAAGGGGGCTACAATTTTGCAAGGCATGGACTGGCCGATATCTTTCCACAATATGAAGACCTTAATCAGGAGAGAATTCAAGACCTCAAGGTGCGACGAAATTAAAGCTCGAACAAAGGAGAAACAGTGGACGGTGGCACTCTTCGACATAGCCTACTGGCCAAGAATCGAAGCAGTTGCTGAGTTTAGACTACGTACCGGACAAGATTGCCTGGCGAAACACCTTCAGAGATTAGGAGTATACACTCAACCAACATGCCCCCTATGTGACCTACAGGAGGAAATGGAGAAGACCCACCTGATTCGGTGTCCAGCTCTAAAAACAACGACGGAAACCCAGAGATACTGGGAAGCAAGAAGACAACTAATGAACTACTATTAACTGTCCTGAAGCCTATATATATGTTCCTCCCCAACCCCCCCCCCCCTTGTGAAAGCCGAAGTTAACTAAGGGGCTAATGATAAATATTATAAGGCCTGGCGTTTGAAATAATAATAAAGCATTTTGAAAGGAACCTTTTTCCTGAAACTGTCTATCAAAAATGTATTTTAATTTTGGCTCTAACGCTGTTCTCTTCCATTCTGATATAAGAGTTAAATGGGAAAACACTTGAAATGAATTCAGCTAAGCAGATTCTTTGATTATAGCTAGCTACCTCGGGTCTTTTAAAATTCTAGTTCCTGTCGTTATGATCAGTGTGTCCACAAGAAATAACTGGATATCAAGTGGCGTAGACTTGGTGAGAGAGGGAGAGTAAGTGTGTGTTGAAGAATAGCAATGCATTTACTTTAAGTCGTTTTTTTGATTTAGCGTACGCTAGCATTCATACTATCATACTATCCAGGTGAATTTTCAAGTCGTCAAGATTGATACACGCCCGAATAATAATTGGACTGGATGCAACTTAGAGGCCACTGATGAAAATTGCTTACCCGAGGTATAGTTTAATTTTGATGACATTAACCTGTCTTGTTATTATTCATTTAGTATTTAAGTATTGGAGGTTATTAATGAAAGGGCCTTAGAATTGATTAGGCACTTATCAGCACTCCCACCAATGTTAAACTTGTTAGTTGAGTGTACAATTCAAATCCAAATTTGGCAAGTTGAAATGAAATAATCAACGCAAAGAAATTATATATATCCAGTTAAGCTATTTTCCACTTTTCTATCTTTCGTGATAGCAGTTTTTATGCACATGACAAGTCTGTGAATGAGAATAAAATCCACTTTTAGTATAAGCTATTCACCTCAGAATCGGAGGGGAAGTGTCGTGAATATAGATTCAATTTATTGGTCGCAAATTACTGCCATTACCGATAAACTGTGGCTCTCAAGAGAGCTATGTCTTTAGAACATGCATGCAAGATTGTATTTAATCAGAATCCATTGTCATTCCCAAACTCCGTGGCAGTGTAAACTTACATCAAACAAAGAGCCTCATCATGGATTTGCCACAATCGGAGCTTTTATGGTGGCCCGTGTTTAAAATGATTTATAGCCAGTTAAGTAGCCTGCAATGCATACCCTGTTCTCTGTCTAAAACGGTATAATCTACTATTGGTGACACTAAGACAAAGAAGATGTAAAAGAGACAGACATAGGTAGGAAAAAGTTGAGGCGAGTACTATGGAAGTGGTTGAATATGACATACAGTGGAGGTGATGGTAGTTTGAAGTCAGAAGTCAACTACCGTATGAGTATACGTTGCCCAGGGTGCACCGCGTGGAGGTAAGTTTATCGCACACCCCTGTTTTGAATCATTGTTATTGACTTTCCGGTGGTTCGATTTATTTATTTGTACTTCTGTAACCCTCCTCCAAAGAGATGATCGTTAAGTACTCAAAAAAATGAAAAACACTCTTTAGAAGTATATTTAAAAAGGTCATATTGGCATACTCTTTTGGCATAAAGCAATATTGACATCAATAACAGTAATATCACGTCTTCACTCACCGTAGTTGTCAAGCCGGTGTTGGATAGCGCGTCCGGTATTTTAATGCACCTATGGGCTTCAGACCAATGTCCCTCTTGAAAGCAGTACATAACTTACTTGCATGTAACGACTAGATCAGAAGTAAAAATGGCAAATCTAACCAATGACTCTTCTCATATTATAAAGATAACTCCAGTCGTCAGAGTAAATGCACTTGACGACTAAGGAAAATTCCGTGCAAAGCAAATAATAATTCGAAAATATTTATTTACACCAAATGGCAGGCGTTTTGATAGTTATCATTAACCCTTTAGTTGACTTCAGGCTTCACAGAGGGGAAGGAACATCAAAGTGAAAAAAGTTAAGATGGAGGTGGGAGGGGGGGGAAAGAGTGTTTCAAAGATGTTAAAGAGGTAGACACAAAGGTAGAAAATGGTGAGGTGGGAAAGTGGAAGCAGTCGAATATGACATATAGTGGGGTGATGGCAGTTTGAAGTGAGAAGTCAACTGTCCGTTAATAGACTTTTTTGCCGTATGAGTATACGTTGCCCAGGGTGCACCATGTGGAGGTAAGTCTATCTCACACCCCAATTCGAAAATATAACGCTAATTAAAGTACTATTTATTTCAACTGCAATTAATGCGCACTGTCTTCTTCTTCTTCCTCTTGAAAGTTGTAGTTGATTATTAAAATTTGAGTTTGGTGACAACGATATCCAAACATCTATTTCCTTGCCGTAATGGCCACATTTTTTGCCTAGCACATGCTGAACATCTCGAAAATTCTTACTCTCTACAAGCAGAATTGCCAGCGCAAGTAAGTGCTGTTATGACGAAAACTTTTCACAGGTCAACGCGAACTAAGTGCAGTATAACGTCATACCTATAGCTAATGCAAGAGAAGAGGTTTCTTTTCAGAAATAATGCACTCTTTTTTTTCAAGGGAAAATATTTACTAGGGTTTGCATTGTTATATTTCTCCTTGACAGAAGTCAAATCTCATCTGCTGTGGGCATTTCTGCAGTCAACTAAACAAGGAGTGAGTTACCTTAGAGAATACCAAGCACATTGCTGAAGAAACTAAGTTAATACTTCTTTTTATTAGAGCTGAAAGCGCGCACACAGGTTGACATGAGGGCAGAGCCTGGACAAACATGGGGGAACAGTGACTCTTGGATAGACGAGGGCATGTCCTCATTTTCATGTCCTTTTGTCGAGAGATTTGAAGTTGTTGTGGCAGCATGATTGCTTCCTCTCACTCCTCCTACTTCAGACTTCCTGATCCCTATTTCCATCCTTCGTATACATCACAGACTACTCGCCCTCTCATATTAAACTTCTTAAAAAGGGTTCATACAAACCTCGCCTTCTTTGTTCTTTGCCAATACAAGTATTTCTATCATATATTTTGTTTGTAGTGGGGTTAAATAAGGTTTGGTTAGCTCAGAAGTGACTCACACTCTGTAGTTTAACTCGGCCTTGATGACACCACCCATTTTAAACAAGTTTATTAATGGGCTGACATTTATTTACATCGTATCACCTGCATAGTCTGCAGTTGACTATGCTAGCCTATAGGCCATAGTATCTTATTCCAATTGGCATTATATTTAGTAGAATCCAACACTTGGCCTTAATAAGAAGACAAGAAACAGAGTTCAAAGCAGAAGAGTTCATATCTTGCTCAATGCTCTTATCAGTAATGAGGATGCACTCCGCTCAGCTATTGCAAGTAAAAATGAAAGGGCCTGAAGTCAAGTAACACGAGTATGTAAGATGTAAATAAGCAGAGTGTAAATAGCGAGAGATGATCCAGTCTCTACGGTCTGCGATGTCTACTTGACATCTAAATCAATGTGTCCGAAATTAGACATGCTAGAATTACAAGTGTAAAATTGACTTCATCCATGCCCTCAAGTCCACCATTAAAAGAGCCCAATAACTAAACTGCAACTTTACAAATATCTGTAAACACAGTGAAAGAGACAGCGACTCTTCTAACCACCACAACCACCGGTGGTCAATCATCACAATAGGAGGAGGGGGCGCAATCGAAATGACCAAAAGTCAATGCGAAGTGAGATAGCACAGGGAGTTTTCATACACTACAAACATTATTCCGCAAGATGGAGCTGTCCGCAAAAGGTTTGGCCAAAGTCCCTTGTAGTAGCCCCTTACTCCCTCAAATCTGAAAAGCAAAACGAAACTATGTAAGCAAAGATATATCGATTTGTGGTATGCCTTAATGATGAGAAATACACATACTTCCAAATAGACTTCAAAAGACATGAAAGACTACTATAGCTGCGATGCTGTTCTTGTAGACGAGTTCGGATAACCTGGAATGGGTATGTCACTGTCGTGGACAAACCTTTAGAAATAGTTCCCATTAGAAGATATTCAGGAGCTTTCTAAAAGGTGGAAAATTGGATTTAAAAGCAGATGTTCACTCCCAACAAATGGAGTATGGTTTACTACCGTACAAGATGGGTGTCGATAGGTCTCTGATAGTAACCATTATACTGATTTCGAAATTGCTCATAGAGGAGGAACTGCAAAGCGCCGGAAGTGATACCAAACATGCCAGGAATTAAGCCTCGATAGAAACCTCGGATTCCTTCGGACCGCCAGATGTCGCAAAGACATCGCCACGTTGTCAGGCGGTTAGGGGACATGGACGCGGAAGCGTTGCATGCGATGGTCTCGTACTGAAGACAAATTCGAGTTTTCGCTATCCAGATGGGGTTGGTCATCCACAATACGGCTGTGCCTGAAAAAGAAGAATAACAAATATATGACGTATGGGGGCATAATAGGCGAACACTGAGTATTTCAGTTCCCGTACATCTGGAAACGAACAAAGTAAAAACTGAAAGCAATAATTTTCGTAGAGGGGTCTAATATTAGCAAAGATTCATAGTTACATCTTCACTAAACGAAAAAAAATCGAATTAACACCTTGCTTCTAAAGATGATTACATAATGTATTGAAGTTAATAAGACAGGCTTAAGGATGATGCTTGTATAAATTAATAGTTGACACGAATCCATATCAGCTGACTGACACTGTGGGTGTCAGTGGACAACCTTATAAGTTTCTCAAAAAGTCCCAAGAAATTATGTAATATTGAGAGAGAGGAAACAACCTTCGAAGCTTCTTTTTAAGACTGCAAATTGTTGGCATTTAGACATGTCGGATACAGACAAATGAGTGAATATTGTTACCTAATGTGCACTAAATTCAAAAGATTCAAAAACTCACTGAAAGTACGGGTCTTATCAAGGTCACGTGGAATTTTACTGAGTCAATTTGAGGGTAGAAGGGGTTATCCGTGGTCAAGCCTAAATGGGAACTCATTATGAGGTCTGAATTTATGAGATTCTTTCCCAATGCCACACTCAATTAGCCCATCTTCCCGATAGCATTGGAAAGTAAGTAACGACTGGGAAAACGATTGCAAAATAAGAATTCAGTCATAAAATAATTCCGACTAACTTGACCAACATCTATTAATACTTTATTTGCCATCGTAAAGCTTTTCGCTTCACGAAATAAAAGAAGTGGCCAAATTTACGTTCCGTGAAAAAAAAGGACCACAAGTTGTCCAGATATTTCACTTAGTAGGAATGGATAACCCCCGATTTGTAAAATCGCCAGCTGCGAGGTGGTGATCATGAATCAGAGACTAAGTGATTTATTTATTTATTTATGTCAAATGGTGGGCTTTATGATAGTTATAATTAGTCCTTTAGTTGACTTCGAGCTTCACAGAGGGGAGGAACATAAGCGACACAAAAAGTCGAGACGGGGGGGAACAGAAGAGTGATTCACAGACGTAAAAGAGACCGACACAAAGGTAGAGGACAAAGGTAAGGCGAGTACACCTAATGAGAGAACATACTTCATGGTGGCTAATTAGAGTGAAAAGAGCTATTTTTCATGCAAAAAGCGGTTGAGAGTTAGACTATCACTTGATAGACGAAAAAAGCGTGCTTTAAAGATGATAAAGGGTGTATCAACATCTAGGACCAAACTGTATCGCGTCAGGCAAACAAATCGCTCAACGCAATAGGTAAATCAACTCATATTTAAGGCAAAAAGCTAATGAAAATCAGAATCGAATATTCTACACAGAAGTCCAAAATTGTGAAGACGGAATTCCTACCTCATGTACTACACGATATGATTGCTAATGGTCGTTTTATCTGTGTAGCATTAGTGACTATTCGTACACTCGATCAGCCTAATAATCCAATCTGAAATCGGCTTTATATTCGCCCCCCCCCTTAAAGAAGAGAAGCACCACTCACAAAGAAAGAAGCGTTTCGTTTTCTTCTCTCCACTCCGAAAGAGACGCTGGAATTAAGGTGGTGGTTATGAGAGATACAATTTTTAATATGAAGGAGAGGGAGAGAGAATGATTTACTCGCAGTCATGAAAACTGTACTCGTTTTGCTTCAAAGCGTCTGTCAACAATCAAATGGGAATTAACAGTGAGGGGGAGAGCGAGCAGAAAATGACCGCTAACAGGAAAAAATAATGATAAAATTAAGTGGAATTGATTTTAAGATTAAGACAATTTAAGCCTTCCAAATTTTCACCGCCGGGTGTGCGATAGACTTACCACCACGTATACTCATATGGCAAAAAGGTCTATTAACCGGCAGTTGACTTTTCACTTCAAACTACCATGACCCCCTTTCACAGTACTCATCTTACCTTTTCTCTGCCTTTTGTCTACTTCTGTTACATCTGGGAATCATTATTCTGTCCCCCCCCTCCCGACTTTTTGTCACTTTGATGTTCCTTCTCCTCTCTGTGAAGCCCGAAGTCAGCTAAATGGTTAATGATAACTACCAAAACGCCTGCGTAGGCATTTGGAATAAATCACATTTTTCTGCTTTAAACTGTTTTGCCCTGATTGCAAAAAAGACGGGTGAGGACCCATTAAAGAGTTCACGATTGGACAAATGCACTATCAATGACCTAAAGAAGTAAAGCGGTTATAGAACAATAGAAAAGTGAGATAGGACCGCATCCGAGGCATTAAATTTCACTCCTTCCCTCACAATTATCGGAGAAGACCAACTTACTTGATATTGTGGCTAACCCAAGATATTCCGCCGATCCCAGTTGCTTACAGGGGTCTCCGTTTTGTGCATAATTTTTCAGTGCCCCATAGCTATGCAAGGCAGAGAGAAAAAGGAAATTTGAAGAAATAGGGGAAACAGTTAAAGCATAGAGGAAGCAATACAACTTACAGCATGAAATAAAGTCCCCATCCAACTGCATTACCGACTATATTGACTGCAGAACCTTGATACAGACCGATTACACCTTTTGCACAGTAGACTTCTCGCAGTGTTCCGAACAATCGGGAGCTGGTGGGACTGGAATAAAGAAATGGCACAATTATAAAGGATTTAGTCGAAAAAAGGCAAACATGGTGTCACAATCCTTAACGACACACAGCCACTGATATGATTATAGAAAGTTAAACAACTAATCTTAGCATACCACTACCGATGCAACTGACCAGGGGTAGAGGGAAGAAGAGACATGAAACTCAATGAGAACTCCTTTTTGTCAATATTTCTTTTTTTTCATTAAGTACACTATTTTGACAATGAGAATAAAGACCCTATTGGTAAATAGGTAATAGAGCAGAAAAAACTTACCTAAAACTCAAGCATGCAGTTGTAGCAATAAGAAAATCTGGTACTCTTGCAAAAAATTAAGGAACTTAATGAATTTCGTACCCAAATAACTTATCATCCTAATATCAGTGCTACAGAGAAGAGTGAAAAAGTAGATGTATTACCTACAATTGTCTAGGAGAGGAAAATTAAGTTATTGAAGGCAATTGTTTCTACATAGCGCACGAAATAATTAATGGATAACAAAACTGGGTTTAAAAATAGAAAAATGATCTGAATTGCACGAAACAACCTATAGTGTATGGGGATGTCTGTGTCAAATACCTTATAGACGTATTCAAAACCGAAAATAACCCAATGCACAATACAACAATAACGATTTTCAGCAAAATACATACCGTGTTTTAACAACTCTGTTTCCCTCATTAACTTGAAGACGAATTTTGGCTAGCTCTAGAGGATGGAGAATTGCCGTGGTTACTGATCCACTTGCGATGCCAGCAGCCAATTGTTCCCATTTTAGATGTGACAAGTATTGTTGTAAGCGCTTGTTGGACTCTTCGTCTAAATTTGGTATCTCATGATCTGGAACTCTCATCTTGAAAATAAAAATAAGGCTAGTACTTGATAAGTTCGTGACACAAAATGAATAAATACATCACATCAATACTCCAACACAGCATTAATGAACGAATATACGGTTAGTAAAAAAAGAAGTAAAATTTGTTGTATATCAAACGCATTAGCAAAATAAGAAATGATTGCGTACAATAACTAGTAAAAATACGGAAATAAATAAATTACACAGTTAAACTAAACGAGAATATTGTAAGATAAAGGTAAAATTTACTAATATCACACCTAAAAACTTGATAAAATAAAGCGCGCAGGCACTGGCCCACGTGAGGACCCATCAAGGACGTTGGCGATAACGCTGAAACACTTTCAGGAATATTTTCTTTTTAAAATAACATAACATCGATAAGCCAATGTACAATTATTGAATCTTGTCTTAGTATAATGTTCATTTAAGGAAAGAGTAGTGTATACTAAATATATTGTTGAGGAGTTTAATTAAGAAAATAATGTGAAAAATTTCTAACAAAATTTGATTTCATAGTTAATGAAGAGTCATGAAAAGGTATTGAAAATACTTTGACCTCAAATAGTTCGATTACTTACTAATTTTGAGCCTGTATCTATTTCGTAAATGTAGTGAAATGTATGTATATCGTGAATTAGTAAAACGTTTCGTATCAGTTACGATGAGCATTAAAAGGCAAAAATGTGTCCTATGTGTTACTAAGAAGTAACGAATTAGAAGTATACCTAAAAACCTAACACATGCTTTATTTAGTACGATGAATTAATTGGTCAGAATTTTCTGAAATCATTATAAAGAGGTACAAATATCATTCTATCTTTATAATTATTTCTCAAATACTCAACCCGATGAGAAAAACTGAAATTGTAGTATAAATAAGTCGTTGTCATATAGTGAGGTGGCAACGATTAAATGTGAATTATCACTGCCACACGATACTGACTCTCCTAGCCATTTAACAAGCATTTGCATTTATTAATCATTCTCTTTCATCTAGAGTAAGCAATTAATGTAGTTTTATAAATTTAATGGAGCATTTACAATTGGGAAGTTTACAAAGGATCAAAAAAAGAGCTGTTTCACACATGCCTTGATGCTTATGCCAAAGATGGGCTCATTGATGTATACAATAATCTAGCGATTCGGTTTTAACACTAACTGAGAACGAAAAAACATTTTTAAAATCCATCTAATTCGTTTGTATGCGTTTGAAATGGTATTCTCATTTATATCTAGGTGACATTAAGTCTCTTTAAATTCCATATTTGATACAGTAGTTTTATTTTCATTTTATCAAAAATAAATATTTTTTAATAATAGTATTTTCTATTTATAATTATATGAGTTTTATCATTTAGCTTGGTGTTAAAATGGTTTAAATTGTAATACTTTTTACTATATAACGTCCTTGAGCCTCATCAGCACATTTCCAGCACTTAAAGTGGTCCTAACGTACATAAATATTTTCTCGTATCGTTTCATTTCAGTAGTTGCATTTATCGCTATCGTAAGTGACCCCACTTTTAAAACTCTTCGTTGATATATGGCTATGCTTTCAGATTATTGTAGTGTTGCCCTATTTAATTGGTTCATTTATTGCTCAACATAAATAGGTTTTCACTAATTCAAACTACGTTACATTTATTATTAGCATTGAATTCGTGTCCTTGGCATCTGTCACAAAGTAACTATTCCGTTCTTAAACAATTCGCTAACAGCTATCTAATCTATTGCACTATATTTTTATTTTTCAAGCTTAGTTTATTGACTATTTTATTTCCCACACTTGCTATTATTAAAGATGGTGGTAAAAATTTTCGGAATGCGTTTGACATGGAAACGGATAGTGATAGGTGGTACCGCTGCTGGCGTGGGGACCGTGGCTTTTATGGAAATCGTTCCAAGACTACTTGAAGCAAAGAGAATGCGCGTAAGTAGTTTGTTACGCTATTGAGTCCGATTAACATTGAAATATTTGAATATTTATATCCTGGTAGGCTTGTCGCCTTCGACCTCCACCTACAGAGCAAGAGCTCGCACTTTTTCGTGGTCCCCTCACTAGTCGTCAACACAATATCAGTCGTATGATGAATAGAGATGAGATTTTCGATGTATTGGTTATTGGCGGTGGAGCTACTGGCACTGGTGTTGCGCTCGATGCAATTACTCGAGGTTATTTTTGATACATTTATTTCTTAAATGCGTAACTATGGTGGTAGAAGTTATCTTAAGGTCAGTTTTGGGATCCGGTATCATATACCATTGTAGTATTTAATTCTTGATCAATGCGCTCATTGCTAGCTAGAAAACTCTAAACTCCATTTGTTTCAGTATAAGTGTTGGCATTAAGTTTAGATTATATGGTTTTATTTAAGGATTCTTATAATTGGGTTATTTTCGGCCATTCAGAAGAATTAATTTTAAAAAATGTATCTTTTCAATTCTCCACTTTGGTCAATTTTTAATCTGTTTACCTTTTTTATGTAATGATAAATGATCCAAGATAGCAACAAGCTCTACCATTCCAGATTTTTAAAATACAATGTTCTTATTATTGCTTGGTTGGATCCTAAATTGGGAAATAAATTTAAGTTAATTTATTAAAAGTTATTGACACTGTAGAAAGATGATTACTCCTGTGTGCATTCTTATCACTGATCATTTCATAGTCCAATTGCTAACAACTTTTCATGGAAATATTTAGGTGTCCGAAATACTGAGAATTAGGGGCGTGTACTTTCGTTAAGTGCAGTTCTATAAGTGCTACTGGTTTATTTACAATACACTTAATGTCAAAATAACCGTTTTCTTTTAAAGTAATTTTACTAATCTTATCGACTGACTTTTCTTAGTATCTTTTTTCAGTTCCTTTAACGCTTTTGTGGGCGTGATTCAATGTCATTTGGTTTTTATTTAGCGAGTTGATCTGTACTAAACACCAGCGGCATAATTGACTCTTATTTAAATTTTATGAAAAAAGTAGATGTTCTATTAAAAGCAGCCTTCAGGTAATTTTTAATTACTTTCTCTTCAATTTAGAATAGAAGATCAAATCAGGCCTATCTTGCTATTCTCAACCACTGCATTCTATTTAATTCAATATTAACTAGTATGGATTGTCAGTGCTATAGCTAGATGCGTTTGTGGTTGTTGAAATAGAATTCTTTTAGGAATTGAGTATGTACATTTTCATGTACTGAACTTTTGCTTTTAGGGTTGAGTACTTGTCTAGTCGATAAGCAGGACTTTGCTGCGGGAACATCTAGTCGTTCAACTAAGCTTATTCATGGAGGTGTTCGCTACCTGCAGAAAGCCGTCTTCAATTTGGATATTGAACAATTTCGCATGGTTCGGGAGGCTTTGAGTGAGCGCGCAAATTTGCTGAATATTGCACCTCACCTGGCCCACCCTCTCCCTATTATGTTACCGGTTTACAAGTGAGTTTCCTATTACTTTAATTGAGATTTTAGTCATTCAACGCGCTTAGATATAATTTATTAGTCCTCTCTCTTTGTTCAAGATTTTATCTCCTGATGAAGATAAGTTTTTCGTGTCTTTGTCGTTGGTTTTTTTAAAAGTAGGAGTGTGTTTCTCGATTCTCTATGTGTTTGTTTCAGTTGTAGCCTTAATTAAGAGGCTGATGAGCACAGTAGGTATTGATATTATTTACTATAGGGACGAAGATCAATGCTTTTCAGTTTGATAGATTAATTTATTTCCCTATGCATTTCCTAACAGCAGTTGCGGTGAGATATCGGCACGCTTAATAAAGCTTCTATCAGTTGTCCCGTTAGATACATCGTTAAATAATTTTTATTCCCAATCCTTAAACGATGCCTTCTTCTGATTTAAAAATGTACCCAATCTCCCTTCCGCGTAGAAATCACCATTACAAGTTTGATAATCATTATCCAGTGCAATTAAATTGATTGTGACAGTAGCGAAAAGTTTTGGAAAACGCTTTTTCACAAAGCTCCTTTTGACAAGAGCTTATTTTGGCCCATTCTTTCTCATTTTGTGCTCATCTGCTTATGGCTACGAATTTGTTCTTAAATGTCGTAAGTTTCTTGCATCCAAGCCTTTTTTCTCAGGTATGTTTACCTTTTGAATGTTTTTTTTGTGAATCTCTGTATATCGTGTTTCCTTCATTTTTTTCGCAAATGTTTGCACTCTACGCCAACATTAAAATTTGTTTTATTTTGATTACTTGGCATCTTCATTAGCAGTCACAAAATCTTTTAATTTGATATTCAATCTAATTGCATTATGCTTAACTTAAACGCTGATTTAAATTGAATGAATGTATGCAAAAAAGCATTTTTCAAACTTGCTCTAAACTCTCTTCATAGTTGTGCTTGCTTCTATATACATATATATAAAGTGTAACACCCAAGTGTGATTCACGTAGACACCTATACATCATTATCATTTCGATGCGTACTTTGTACTTTGTCAGGGTTAGTCTTCTTCACCCTTTACAGCTTCTATGACGTGTGGTTTGAGATAATGTAAGTTATTATTTACAAAAGCATAACCGCCTATGAGTTATGCCTCATTCTAGTCAATGATCTCGATTATCGCATGGTCTTTATACCATTAACTTTAATTCACGAACTTATTGTAAAACCACATTCTAGTTCCTTTCTTTGACAATGTAAAGGTGGGATTTGAAGCCATACTCTCCTCCCCCTCCCTCCCCCCACACCAATGAGACATTTACTCTGCTTGATATTGTTAATAATTTGCTAGTAGTACATTGTAGTATTACGTGAATGGGTTTGGTTTAAATATCGGTTTGAAATTACTTAAATAGCATTTACGTACCTCGTCGTACCTTTTTGTGGTGCTTTCATCAAACCATCATCCTTCTCGCACCTAAGAGATGCCTAGAAGTTGGAGAAATTTCAGTAATTCATTTCAGTTGTTGTTCTAAAATTAGAGAGTCAATGTTGGTGAACATTTTCACACTTTTGCTAAAAAACGGGGTGTCTTTTTCGGAATTGTTGTGACCTTGAGAGTTCCTTGGATTATACTCCACAGTTCTGTAGGAATCGTGGTCCTTTATTAAGTTCTTAAGCGTATACATTTAATGTAATAATTTTTTGGAGGATGTCCAACCAGGTGTGTGTAGTCTAGTACTCACTAAATTAATCCACTTTTCCCTCCTTTTTTGCGCTCTTCAGATGGTGGCAAGTGCCTTATTACTGGATGGGTATCAAGATGTACGATCTTGTCTCCGGTACACAGATTCTCAAGTCTAGCTACTTCCTCAACAAATCTCGCTCCATGGAGATTTTCCCCCACTTGAAAGAAGACAAACTAAAGGGGGCTCTGGTCTACTACGATGGTGAGCTTACCGCTTTCTCGAAACGATGCATTCTCCTAAACTCTTCGTTGGTAGCTAAAGATATTTCTGAGTTACTCCTTTCTAGAAACTTACGTTCAGCCATTCTTCTTATGGCTTATTTCCTTGCATTAACTAGTTGCACGAATAACCACTCAATGTAGTCTACTTGTTCAGCAATCATTGGAGTTTGTAAACATGATCTCAGTGAGGAATTGTTTATTACTAAGGATAGCACGCAATACACAATTCCTAACCGCAGATTCATAACCTTAATGGAGGCCGAATAGTTTGAAGAAAGGTCAGGAATTCTCTATTTTTATTTTTTTTCCTTGATTACTGAGGTGGGCAGTATATATGTTATTTTTTTCAAGGATCTTTCGAAGAGACTCGCATTGAATTTGATGTCAGTGTCGAGGAAGGGGGGGGGGTGTTTCAACCACTTTTGTTCTTTATGAAATACTTAAGGAGTCAGAAATTTTCAATTTTCGCTCAACAAATGTTGTCCCTGGTGTTATTGCATTGGTTTTCATTCTGCGCATACACCTGATAGCTTCACTGTTCTTTGCTTAAATTTCTTCCACGTGATAGATTGAAATGAACTTCGCCATATTGTTCTATTTGTTCTCACCATGAGTTTAGGATGGGATTTCTTTCCAATTCTCCTTACTATCTCCTGAACTTCAGGGTGCTTTGGGATATTGGTACTGATGTGTGATCTCTTAAACTCCATCCCTATTTTTCGGCTCGTTTCCTTTTCACTCCTTATTTTGTGTAGTGGCATTGCTCTCATATTTCGATGTTCCGGTATAATTAGAAATTTCGAATTCCTATCATCCTGTCGTGGAGTTGAAGACAGCAATCGGCGGTGTTTAACTCATTTACGCGAAGAAAGGCGGTGCCAATTTGTGTTTGTATGCCTTGTGGAGGTATGGGTGGGTCGTGATAATCAAAGTTAGGCTTTGAGTATCACTTAATGAGGTGTGGTCACACTCACACCCCCCCCCCTTTTGAACTGCGACACACACTGTCGTTCATGTCTTAAACATCGGAACACAATCAAGAGAATGGAATTTAAATCGATTTAATCGCTTAGATGTGCTTTTTCATGAGACCACACCCACTGTTGGTTAGCATGTTTAGCATAAATGAGAACTTCGGGTGTACTTGTCACGTCTTGTTATATTTTCTAACTCACGTTAGATACTCGGATGTCTGTCGTGTGATCGAATGTTTGAATAGGAGTATGGCATATAGGTATCTGGCTGGGTGTGTGATTTTGGTGAAGTTTGTCCGAATGGACACGTTGATTGACTTTTCTTTGAATGAATTTTAACTTATTTTGAGGACCGAATGAAGTATTTTGGAAGAAACAAAAATATTCTTTTGATGCTGCAAGATTTATGAGAATGAGCACTGATATTTGCCATTTCCTATCCTTACCGTCTGCAGATATTCCAGTTCTACAGATTAATCCACTTCACTATGACCCAAATGTAGGTCAAATTTTTCCTATCAGATTTGGAAATTGATTATATTTTCCGAAAAGATATCTCTCCAGGTGATTTAAAACTTAGATTACTGTTGCGGTGGTTAGAAAAGGTTGAAAATGGAAAGCTTAGATGATTCCTTCATTTCATAAATATTTTAAATCTTAATTTTGATGAAACTACTATAATTTTCTGAATTATTTAGTGAAAAATCTTCTGAACTTCCATAGTGCTTTAGTTGGCTTTCTCTCACCAAAGGGCATGGTAATAGCTGAATGACTATACTTATCGTATTACTACGGCTTTTGAACCAACTCAGACATGCAAATCAAAGGTCAGTCGGGTTATAGAATCAATTTCCCAGTCTGAAGAATCGAAAGTAAAAGTTGTCAAAAAGGATCAGTATGGAGATCCTTCAGTGAATTCAGTAGTAAATTCAGTCTTGTGTTCCTGACACCCGAATCGAATTTCACGGACCAGGTGGAATGGAAGGTACAGGAAAGTTAAAAGCTGTTTTGGTGAATTTCTAGACAGTTGCTCTTCCAAAACTTGTTTAAAAATTTCCGATGGGATTGTTCGGGGGTAGAAGCACCCTGATTCTATACCTATCGTCTGAATGAACCCCTAAAGTAGGGAGATGCCGCTAAGACGGGATATGGAATCAACAGACGGACTTCATACTAAGGTGTAGAAGAATATGCAGGAGAGGTGTCGAACTGGGTTATTGACTTGTAGATCATAACAGTGTCTTTGGTGAAAGAAAGCATTTGAACTCGGAGTACATTAAATTATCCATTGGCAGAGGCCTAATATGTGCAAGGAGTAAAGTCAGGGAGCCAATGTGCGCTTCCTCGATCGTATTCCATATTCACCAGTTTTATCACTGTTCTCTGCATCATTTCTTAATGTGCCAAGTTTCAATTTTCAGCATTTATCTCACAATTCCTCGATGACTTCACATCAGTGGTGTTCTGGACTCATCAGCAAATTGCTTAAATAGGGCTAGCTGTAATGCCATCTCAGCATATTTGCATTTTAAAGTTAGCCACAAAAGAGCTTGACATTGCAAAACCCAATCCCCCATGTTAAATACTGCATATTTTATTTTGGATGCCAGGGTCGGTTGTTCTGCATTCAAAGTCCATGCACTGTTGCAATGAGGTTGTGCATTTTACTGTCTCTTTCTGTGTCCGGTCACGTCCACGATATCTTTGGTTCATGCACTTATTGTTGCCGTGTGGTTTGTTTAATACTACACGCTTTTAATTAGTGCTTACGGATAATATGAAGTTAATTTTACCCTTCATATTTTTGTGATTCCTTCACTTACCGAAGAGTTCTGATGGCCATTTTGAACCTCTCCTGTCTATTTTTCGTCATCTGGGCTTTTTGGCCTTGAATTCAAAACGACACTAGGGTTTTGATTCCTTTATACTACACTCAAAGTAATCATGTTCAACTAAACTCCTTATAAATATCCCCAGGTGTGTTTAAGTTGCAAGAGGTTGCCTCGAATACTATTTGTTCGAGTGTGCAAAGATAGCGGTGCTACGTGACAGCAGAATGCTCTTTTGTCACAAATCAATGCCGTCATCGTTGCTACGGTGGGGTTTCAAGGGCCTTGGGAGGCTGTGGGCTAATTCCTACGTTCACTACTAATACTATGTGTGTTCCTCGCATATTTTCTGTTCTTTTTATAAACATTAGAGTGTCCTAAAACTTGCAAAGTGTGGCAGTGGGTAAGGGAAGACGTGAAAGCAAGTTCAAAATTCCTCCACGCTCTAATTATCCTCTAGTCAACAAATTCAGTTATGATGACGCGCACGTGTGTGCCTTAAAGGCTAAATGGTGTTCCGATAGCAGGCAAGATAACCTAGAACAAAATGCTAATTTTGTTAAGGAAATAAATGCTAAGTAATGTTCATTCCTTCTTATTTGTTCCCTTAGCTTAGTCGCAATCACCCTGTAGCTATTACCCCAAGTCTCCTACTATTCTCACTTAATTTTAGACGCTAACTCTTCTCTCTACTGATATCAAATTGGCCATTCGATAATTTAATTCTGTCGTGCTGATGGTTTCATCTAGTTCTCTATTTATTTACGATTTGTATTACAATTTTCTGCAATATATTATATGCTCTCTTACACAACAATTGAACGTAATGCCATCACTAACGTCATCCTTTGTCACGCATGTCCCTTAAGTCACTAAAACTCCATTTTAGGTCAGCATGATGACGCAAGAATGTGCCTTGACGTCGCCTTCACTGCTTGTCGTCATGGCGCTGTTATTGCCAACTACGTGGAGGTGTTGGAGCTGCTCAAAGGCCCTAGTGAGGATCCGAAACAGAAAGATTCTAATGGCAACCCAAAAATTGTAGTGAATGGTGCTCGAATGAAGGATCGTCTCACAGGCAAGGAGTTCACGGTGCGTGCTCGTTGTGTTGTCAACGCTGCTGGACCCTTCACCGACGACATTCGCAAGATGGAGAATGATAAGGTTAAATCGATTTGTCAGCCTAGCTCTGGTGTCCACATTGTTCTGCCCAATTACTACAGGTAAGGAATTCCGGTATTCTTGATTGGCGGTCGGTTTATTGAGGTGCGTGCTTACTTAAATTACCTTCCTTCTAGTCCTGAACACATGGGTCTTTTGGATCCATCAACTACTGACGGTAGAGTTATTTTCTTCTTGCCTTGGCTTGGTCATGTAGTGGCGGGTACCACTGATCATCCTTGTAAAGTGACCGCCTCGCCAGAGCCAACAGACGATGATGTTCAATTCATTCTTTCGGAGGTTAGAAGCTATTTGTCGAATGACTTGCAAGGTGCGTGAAATTGTTTATAGTCAACTGGCCTAGTTCGCGCTTTCAATCAAAAACCTACATTTGTTCGTGTTTGTGGGGCACTTTTAGAGTAGTATTTCTACAATGCTTTTCATAAGTCTTTATTGATTAACCTTCAATTTCATCTTTTTTGTGTGTTAGAAAAATGAGAGCTTCAGTAAATTCACTCTAGAATATAGTTCTTTCGAATTCATTCACGGTATAAACATTTTTGTATTAATATAGTTTATATTTGCTCGTTCTGTTTGCTCTTTGCACTTAATTCTTTTATTGTATTTATTGATTTTCAAGGATTTTTCGCTTCTAACTTTGCCTCTTCGTGTATTTCGAGTCACAGGCGTTCATGGAACGACTGTACAGCTGTCTCAAGGTGTTTAAGCCTACTATGCAGGAATACGTCGATAATTGCTTATATACTTTTTGAGTTTATAATCCATATGGAGTACTTTCCAGGATAGGCATGCGGTCTATCCTTTGGCATTGTTGAGTTTTGCAAATGTGGCATATATGAGTTACACGTACTCAATACAGGGGGAAGTACCTTTTTTTGCATTGATCTTACTTAGGTGTGGTAATAAAAATCTTGACCCAAGGAGTGCTACTAATAACTTCGTAGTCAAAACGTGCTATGAGGACTTTTTGCTTCCCCCCCAATAACACTCGAGTTGATAAAAGCCAAGGCGTGCGGGTAAGGACATAGGTCCCTGAATTGCATTTAATCCGATGACAGCCGGTATATTGAGTTCGTTATGGCCTTATCAACTGAAATGTGACAGTATCTGATGTGAAGAGCTGCATACCCGCTTTGTCACATTCTTTCACATGCTGTCTTTTTTTTCTCGCTGCAGTTCGAAGAGGCGATGTGCTTTCCGTGTGGTCTGGCATTCGTCCCTTGGTTTCGGATCCAAACTCAAAGGACACCCAGTCTATTGCAAGAAATCACATCATCAATGTCGGTGATAATAACCTCATAACAATTGCCGGTGGTAAATGGACGACCTACCGTAAGATGGCTGAGGAGACGGTGGATGAGTGTATCAAGGTGATTATTGAAATTAGTTGAAGTCTTTCTCATTCTTTATTACTTTTAAAATATAACCTAGCATTTTGTAGACTGAGGCTAGAGTGGTGGAAACCTGCTAGTAATTCTGATAGTCATTGTTGGTACTACAACTAGAGGGTTGTGTTCTAACCTGCCCCTAATTCACATTTGTGGGAAAGTGCAGCGTTTATAAGACCACAGGTAGAATCAAAGAAGCTAAACGCGGTTAAATGGGAAAGTGGCTGTTTCAATTGTTACAATAACGTGGTAAGTGCTTGAGAACTTTGAAAATCAATTTTTTTGTAAACTTTTGAATGCGTGTCTTGCTTGGCATTTAATGAGTGGCTTGTTGTACTGTTCCAAATTAGGATGGACATCATTAAAAGGATAATGGTGTCAGCTTCCAAAGTAACTTGATAAATTTAATTATCTGGGCATAGGACTCCAAGGCAAGAAAGTTTATCTCATTGAAATAGCTTAGTTTGACTAAGCTTCAATAGGAGTAGCAAGGATATAAGCTAATTTTGTTGTTAATGTCCCAATTTGACTCTGGAGTTCTTTCAACATCAAAAATTGCTTGAAACGCCCTATGTGTTCTTATATCAAATAAGGTAGTTGTACTGAGGGAAAAATCGCAGAGTATACTCGTAATCACGACTGGTCTTTTTAGAAGGATTCAATTGGGAGGAAAGAACTCTGTTCAAACATCAAAATTTAATTGGAGTTGACTTTGGGCTTCACAGAGGGGAGGAACACCAAAGTAACAAAAAGTGCTTCACAGAAAGGATGAGGAACACCAAAGTGGCAAAAAGTCATACATACAGAAAGGAAGAGGAACACCAAAGTGGCAAAAAGTCGAGAGAGGGGGACAGAATAATGATTCACAGACGTAAAAGAGACAGGCCTTCACAGAAGGAAGGTTCATCAAAGTAGCAGAAAGTCCAAGGGTTGAGGGAAGGTGCATCAAAGTAGCAGAAAGTCGAGGGGTAGAAGAGGGAAGGTCCATCAAAGTAGAAGAAAGTCAAGGGGTGGGAAAGGAAAATGAACACCAAAGTAACAAAAAGTGGAGAGGGGGAACAGAAGAGTGATTCACAGATGTAAAAGAGACAGACAGACTGACACAAAGGTAAAGTAAAAGGTAAGGTAAGGTGAGTACTGTGGAAGTGGTGAAGTATGACCTACAGTGGGATCATGGTAGTTTGAAGTCAGAAGTCAACTGCTGGATTATAGGCTTTTTTGATATATGAGCATACATTGTCCAGGGTGCACCACATGTAGGTAGTCTATCGCGCACCCCAATGTAAGATCGTCGTTTATTCAAATCTATTATGTAGCCGTTATATTTTAAAAATAAGGCTATGGTTGCAGTTATAGGACTCTGCGAATATCAGTAGAATTCTTGATAACTGCCTGAACCCCCAGACTGAATTTGAAATTGTGCTTGGAACCAACTGCAACGCCGAATGATCGTGATGGTCAAAGTGTATGTCTGCTACGTAATAAGTCATGAGGTCGATTTTTAATAGACTCCAGAATGCTTGCTCCCCTTCCAACTCAACTGTTATGCTTAATTATAATTATGAATGTTCATTTGACCTTTATGCTTATTTAATGAGCCTCCTTCACTTACATAACTCTCTTCCTTCGATTCGTCTTTACAAATTGTTACCATTCTCACACAGGTCTGCGGGCTTAAACCCAAATCGAAGTGCCAAACTCTTGGTTTGCGCCTGAACGGAGCACACGGTTGGTCACCCAACCTCCCCATTCAACTCTCTCAGGAGTATGGCATTGATCGAGATGTCGCTGTTCATCTTGTTTCAACCTACGGTGGCCGGGCTGTGGATATTGCTCAACACGCCAAACTCACCGGACTTCGTTATCCTCTCGTTGGTCGCAAACTTCATCCAGATTTCCCTATCATTGAAGCTGAGGTGTGTGTTTCTTAATTGCCAGCTTCTTGCTCACAAAATGTTGGAATCAATAGGCCAGTGGGGAGTTTCATTTGTATGAGTTAGGAAACGTATTTTCTTTGAGGAGGTTCGGTCTTTCTTTGTTTATTCTATAGTTGGGATGTTTAATCCGCAAGAATCCCCCCCCCTAAACACCTATCAAATGAGCACCTTCTTTGGCTGCTGGTTTTCCTTTGTTACAATGATTCGTCATATGATGCGTTTCTTAGGGCTAATTCACCCGTTTAAGTACATTTAATTAGCTACGGGAAGTGCATTAAAAGCGAGTAAAACTGACGTCTTCATCCCATGATTTAAGAGTGGCTAATTTGAATTAATTTGTTTCTTTTTTTATTTCTTTAAAGTGAGTGAATCAAGTGAGAATGGGAATTATCTGAGTAGAAATTAGTTTTTTGCACTTGTTCAAATCAAGTTTGCACACTTTTGTTGGATCTTTCTTGTCAAAAAATATGGTCGCTGCGGAGGATCCGTTCCTAATGCCTGGTTAACTGTGAAATCGCCTTTACTTTAGACCCGTATGTGTGTATATTATTGCCCAGGGTGCACAACGTGGAAGTAAGTCTATCGCGAACCACGGCACAAATTGAATATCTACGATTGTGAATTCTATTTGAGGTCAGAGAGATGTGCTGCGTTCCTGCAATCCCTAAAATATCTTGGTTCCATTTTGTGCTCTAAACGAGTTCAAGCTATTACGAGCATGTCATTTCCAATCGAATTTCGAGCTCTTTTCTTCCTTACCTGAGATCGATTAGTTACTACGTCAGTTTTCTACCTTCCTTGCTTGAAGTTTGAGGGTTAGTGAACAAATTTCTTCAAAAGGACACTTCTTGGCACCGGTTTGCCTGCTGCTGTGAAATCAGATACTTCTCTGACTCATTGTCTTATCAGATTTGCTGATAGTCGTCACACCTGATGAAGTTTCATAATTTTGTCACCATTTTACTCCTCTGATGTATACCATAAACCTCTCTTATAATTTTTTCCCTTCGAGAAGGGCATTCTAACATACTTTGTAATCCGTCTTCAGAGCTGGGGGAGGGGGGGGGAATAATCTATGCGAGATATGATTTCGAAAGCAAATATCGTAAGACTTCTGGCCTACTACCACGGTTAATTATCAAATCAAGAAACACTTGTCTCTGGAAAAAAAAAGATGTATACAACATTTTGTTGATTCTATCATGGTTACTTCTGATGCGGCTGTGGAAATAAGGTACACCTCACAGGTAGATTCAGACGTCACTAAAGGCCATGAGGTCATCCTCATCGTTAAAATGGCACCTGTTGAATCAGTTCCACCATCGGGAGGCATTGTCTGTTTTGAAATCCTGTTTGGTACTCGATGAGAGAATTGTCTCGCCGACAGCACTCAAGTAAGGAGTTCTTGTGTTGTTTCTATCTGTTAATTCTGGAATAAATCAAGTGATGACGTTAGCCTTACTATCTGGGAATGGTAAAAGAAATAGACGTACTTGCCAAAAGCGTTCTCAAACGTTAAAGTGTTTTGGCCGCCAACGAAAGCACTTGTGCATCTTTATTTTGATTGTTCCACTCATACTTAACCTTTGTCTCCATTTTCTCAACTCATTGTTCTAATTGTGGACGATGAACCACAGTTCTCTTCATCGCGGTTGGAAGAAGACTACAAGACAATCTTAATCACATCTCTACGCACCCCATATGAGACTTACAGTGAGTTAACCGGCGCGATATTCATTGACGCTATTTGAAATTTTCTATTGGCCTACAAGATTGCTTCTAGTCCGATACGGACATCTGAAACGTCTCAAAAGTTACTACTGCCATAACACCGAAGTACAAAAGCAGAGGAGATGTGTTCACAGTAGGTGATACCGTAATGATTAGGGCTTCTTTCCCTCTCCCCTTTCTACTACAACTCTATTGTGGATATTTTGAAATTGCAACAATTCTCAAGGTCAAGGCTTTTTATTTGTTTTAGTAATTTCCTAATTTCACGTTTCAAAGGAACCTTGAATGTTGGTACCACTCCTATTTCAGTTCCGTATTAACTTCACTTTGCCTTCTAATAGTGCAGAAGCTTACACCAATTTTGACGTAGCGGAGTCTGCAAGAGTTCCTTCTCAAGGTAAACTCAAAGTAATTTGATTTGTTTACTTTTCAATTCCAGGTTAAATGGGCTTGCAAAGAGTACGCCTGCAACGCCATTGACTTCCTTGCTCGACGATCGCGCGTTGCTTTCTTGAATGTCCATGTGGCTGAAGAGATTCTACCCAAGGTTATCGACCTGATGGCTACGGAATACAATTGGTCTTCGCAACGCAAGAAGAAGGAATTTGATGACGCTATGGTGGGAAAATTATTCATATTGCCTCATTTCCTAACGTGAGATCAGGGACTTAATATGTCTTCTTCTATTACAGCACTTCCTTAGAACTGAAATGGGTCTTGGCATGAAGCGTAAGGATATCATGATCAACTTCTCAGAAGCGGAAGAGAAGAAAATTATCGCCCAATTTGAGTCCATTGATGTGGAAAAGAAGGGGTTCATCACGTTAAGCGACCTTCGCAACTTCTACCAGGTTTGTTTTCTAACTTACAATTTTATCTTGTTGCTTGAATCCATGTTTGTTTTTCCACGCTGAACAATAATTAATAATGCCAAACAAAGTGTCCATTGCTTCAAGTTTGCTACTCGCGGTATCCTTTAAAAGTGCTCTTCTGTCTGATGACCCATCCCTTGGCATTATTATGTATCTTTTAACCTCTATTAATTATTGAGTTAACATTTCATCTTTAGCAGATTTATGACTTTTTAAGTAGTATCTTATTGATAAGTCGCTTGTAAGCAATAACAATTGCTTGATCCTGGACTATATATATAGCTCTGGAAGTGATCCTGTGGAAGTGTAAGCTGGTTCAATTTAATCTTCTTGTTTTTTTTATTTATATCAAATGGCAGGCGTTTTGATAATTATCGTTAGCCCTTTAGTAGACTTCAGGCTTCACCAAGAAGGAACATCAAAGTGAAAAAAGTCGAGGGGGGGGGGAGAGATGGAAGAGTGATTCAAAAATGTTAAAGAAACAGACGCAAAGGTAGAAAAAGGTGAGGTGAGTACTGTG
>UZAE01012313.1:0-46770 GCA_900617975.1 Rodentolepis nana
ATATAGTTCCCAAATTGCTGGTTGAATGGTGATACTTAAGATTTATTTAATAATATCTGACACACTTTAACATCCCTTCCCTTAGTGAGGTGGAAACATGGGAGAGCAATAAAGCGATTGTACGTTGAATTTAAGATAATGAGTGACAGTTGGGACAAATTTCATTATCTCTAAACAGGGGTGTGCGAAAGACTTGACTCCACGTGGTGCACCCTGGGCAGCGTATTCTCATACGGCAAAAAAGTCTTTTAACCGACTGTTGAATTCTGACTTCAAACTGCTATGACCCCATTGTATGTCATATTCAACTGCTTCCACAGTACTAACCTCACCTTTTTTTCTACCTTTGCCTTTGAAACACTCTTCTGTTCCCCCCCCCCCCTCTCGACTTTTTTCACTTTGGTGTTCCCTCCTCTCTGTAAACCCTGAAGTCAACTAAAGGGCTAATGATAACCATCAAAACGCCTGCCATTTGATATAAATAAATAATGTTGTAGAGTCCAAATGGGAGAATTTCGAAACAAAACGCTATTATATAATTGTTAGAATTTTATTTTAATTCTCATTTTTTGCCTGATATCTCAGAAACGACAGATTAAATGCACAGCTAATAGTTGACATACATTTTCACCCAAACAGTAAGTAAGTAGAATGCAGAGTGACATAAGTTGTGTGAACAAATTTTTGTGTCATTTTTGACGGCTGCAATTCCAGCCCCCATAGCAGATCATAGATAGTGAAAGTGAAGACGCAATTAGTTGGCTTAAGGTAGTGTATAAAGAATTCAACCAAAATTCCTAATTGGTTAACTGTTTAAATCGGTAACAAAAGGTTTATAAAGGGTCGAGAGAATTCACCACAGTTGCCACGGAATTATTACATTCTATGCTTTTCTACCTCGCTTCAACACAACTGAGTCGGCCGCAGATTAATGAAGCGTGAATATCTAGCCCGAGTTGCAGCATCTTGGTTTTAATCAAAGAAATAGAAGAGAGCAAACAAAAATTAATGATACAATTCGAAATGAAATGGTATTTATAAATTTTATTTGTAAAATTTGAGATAATTTAAACTCGCCTTTAGGCATTACCCTTTTCGAGTGCATCAAGAAGGAAATAAATATGATAATACTATCAGCTGCCAAGGAGTGAAAGCTAAAATAAAATAACTGAACTGAGACATAATTCGTAAGAAAAAAAATTGCCCATCAGATAAATTATAAGACTAATCTGAACTCGCGATCTCAGCACATATATAAAATTTAATTACGAAAATACTCCGGTACCATTCGCAACCCAAAATCCCATGAGCGATTCAAAATAGTTGTAGAAATTTTAACGAAATCGTTAAACATTTACAGTAATAGCGAGAAAGTGATGAAGGCTTGCAAACATTTCAAGCATGTTAGATTATCAATCCAATCGAATTATGTGAAAAATTGAGTTTCATATTTTACCAATTAAAGCAGGGTGCAGAAAATATTGCTACATCCAAAAATTGTCTTAAAATATTGGAATTATTAATTCATTTGTTCGACGTGGCTGACGTAATCCCCGCGCGAAGAATTATCACAGTGAAGTGCTATGGAGGAAAAATTACCGTGAATCATCTAAGCAAATTCAAAATGAATTATCAGTTAAGAAAGTTAATTTACAGCAGCTTATTTAAGAATTGGACCATTTTGCTGCGAGATTTCAAAAAAAATCAGAATATTATTCTACCGACAGCCTAGAAAATGCAATAATGGTAAAAGAGGGTCAAGGGAATTTAGGGAAAACGGAGGTGAGAGTGGAATTTAAGGGTAGAATGGATGGCAGAATTGGTAGAGAGAGAGGGAGGGAGAGAGAGAGAGGAAGGGAACAAAGCCTCAAAACTGGACCATGTTAAACCAAGTTGTGAGAAATAGTCAAGATGAAATATGATTGACGGATTTCACGTTCGTTATATTTTAATAAGTAATTGACGATTGGAGCAAAAATACGGACCAGTGTATGGGGGAATACGTAGGTGTATAGCAAACCGATGAGTCACTCTGCTCGATTTCTTTGCTTAACTTAACGTTGCAGTTTATTACTTCAAGGCAAAACATTTATTGTTGAAATTAAATTTTTGATATTTATTTATATCAAAAGGCGGATGTTTTGATAATTATCATTAGCCCTTTAGCTGACTTCTGACTTCAAAGAGGGAAAGGACATCAAAGTGAGAAAAAGTCGAGAGAGGGGAATGGAAGAGTGATTCAAAGAAGTAAAAGAGACGGACACAAAGGCGGGGAAAAAGGGAATTTGAGTGCTGTAGAAGTGGTCGACCATGACTTATATTCGGGTCATGGTAGCTTGAAGTGATAAGTCAACTGTCGATTTATAGACTCTTTTTAGCGTATGCGTATACATTACCCAGGGGACATCACCTGGAGGTAAGTCTATCGCATCCTCCAAACTTCTGATATAATACCTCAAAATTATGTTAAATGAAACTGAAAATAAAAAGTTGCTTTAACATAAATGCTGAAGTGAGCCATGTAATTTTTTCTAAGCAAAATAATTCTTTTTCTTCTCGATAAGGCATTTTCTTTGTGCTTCGCGTAACTTTTTAACTGGCACAGTTGGGGAAATATGTTCTCGCCTGCTTATACAGAACTCCGATTTCGGCTGTAAACTAAAATAATGCATGAGTTAGAAGATAATTGGTGCGGGTGCTTGATTCCCACATACACTGCTTCGGTCCTCATCCTTTTCTCTCTCTCTCGTCACCTCCAAATTCGTCCTCCCACACGCTCTCCTACCCTCATTCTTCAACCTATTGTCATTGCATTCTCCAAGTTCCCTTGCATTTTCACTTTCTCACCTTCTTTAATAGTTCCTGTTTGATGACTTCGCATTAGCTCCAAAAATAGAAACTGGAGGTAAGGACAGTGGCTGTCTATTGTTGGCTGGGTGTTAGTCATGAATTCGACTGCAAGGTTATCCTGTATGCACTCAGAGCTTTCTGATATACAATGACAAATGACATAATTTCTCTTACTTTCATTGAAAAAATGCATATTCCGGACAACATCTATCCGCTTTCAAAATTGACAACCAGCAAACGGGATTTACCTGCTAGTTTAAAACAGAAATATCCTCGGTCCTGTTTAACATATTCAAAAACCTGTCCACTAAACCTGATAAACATTGTCGTTTGATAATATGGATCGCATTGAGGATTCGAAATTGGAGCATGAAAAATGGCCTTTGACTCAGCTTTGCAGCAAGCCATTGAATGCAAACACTGACAAAGCGCTAGCATAAAACTGCTAAAGTGGGCATAGTTGAGTCAGTTCTGATCAGGTAATCAATAATAATGCAAAACCATTAGTGATCCGACTCTATAAGAGACGAGAGGAAACATGAGTCGATCAAACGTGCATATGTTATCCATAATTGACGGGTCGAGTAAAAGCAGAATTGTCTCCATCAAAAAATTTGGAGTCGACATCACCACCATCAGAGAAAATCTAACTCCGAATCTCAGTGTCTCAATTAAAGCATTGCAGTCAATTTGCATTTCCCTAAATCTAAATATTGTTTTGCATCGGCAAAAACTGCCATAATGCGGCAAAGAGCAGAGGATCTAAGAAGCGCATTAAGATGAACGCTGTGATCAATCCGGAGATAAAGCAACCCAACACTTTCCTCCACTGTTGTTGACCAAACACGTTCCTTCCTCAGTTCGTTCATTTCATATTGTGACTACTTCTTCCTTCTATGCATCTTTTCCGTCTTGTTATTATGCGAAATATTTTGCATTCCATTATGCAAGGATAAGATTTCAGTTTCCTTCACATTCACTTGCCTCATGTAAATTTTTAAATTGAAGTTTACTTCACTTGACTCAGACAGGTGTGTTTGATCTAGTCCAGGACCAAAAAATTTGTGACACCTTTAGATAACTAGAGTCTGGGTGGAGACTGAGGGCTTCTCGAAGCTTCTTCAAAGGTTCGCAAACTATAATACTTCAATTCCATCGGGGTGTGGGATAGACTTACCTCCACGTGGTGCACCCTGGAAAACGTATACTCATACGGCAAAAAAGTCTATTAACTGGCAGTTGACTCCTGACTTTAAATTACAATGACCCTGCTGTATGTCATATTCGACCACTTTCACAGTACTCACATCACCTTTCATCTACCTTTGAGTCTGTCTATTTTACATCTTTTAAAAACTCTTCTGTTCCCCCCTCTACTTTATTCACTTTGATGTTCCTCTCTTTCTGTGAAGCCTGATGTCAAAGTTTAAGGGCTAATGAAAACTATCATAAAGCCTGCCATTTGATATAAAAAACTTCAATTCCATTCGATGAAATTTCTTTTAATTGAGCTGTTTTGAATCCCTCTTCCGGGGAGAAAATTTACCGCCTATCTCTACTTCCCCATTTCCTCATAACTCAATTTTAATTTGTAAAGTCTAGCCATACGGTGGTTAGACAAAAATTACCGCCACCGCTCAATTCTCGTGCTTTTTAAACTTCTCACATTTCTCTACCCCGTGAGTTCCCATTGCCGGAACACAAAAAGGTCGATTCAATTTGAGACCTGATTGGCAGAAAAATTAGTGCATAACAGCAGCAAATAGCTTATTTTAATTTGAGATTATGAAACCAGTTGAAAGATGGATTTTGTTAGATTTAAAAGAAAAGTTGTGATTTTGGACATTGTCACTGAGTGCGTATGAATGGTTTTTAGCTAGCGGAAGCATTTACTTTGGTTTTGATCAAATTTGTAATTATAGAATATCAGGAGGTCGAATTTTTCGATATGCCTTTTAGCTTTCCCTTAATCAAATTACTCCAGGTGTCAAATGATGAATTGGGAATTTTATTTGCTTCGCGCTTCCAATTTCAAGGGGTAAAATTATTTATTTATTTATATCAAATGCGTTATCATTAGCCCTTTAGTTGATTTCAGGCTTCACAGAGAGAGAGGAACAACAAAGCGAAAAAAGTCGAGTGGGGAAGGTAAACAGAAGAGTGTTTCAAAGATGTAAAAGAGACAGACACAAAGGTAGGTAAAGGTGAGGTTAATACTGTGAAAGGGGTCGAACATGACATACAGTGGGGTCGTGGCAGTTTGAAGTCAGGAGTCAACTGCCAATTAATAGACTTTTTTGCCGTATGAGTATACGTTTTCCAGGGTACACCACGTGGAGGTAAGTCTATCGCACACCCAAGGGGTAAAATTATGAATAATTCTGTACTGTACAGCGTAGCAAAAATAAACGAGACGTTTCGAGACGTGCTGAGTTGTATAACGTTGTTTGAGGTGAACACTTTCAACTATAACCGATGAATATCAAACATTCAACTTGTCGTTATTCGCAATGCTTTGTCTTTAGTGCTTTTGAAAAATTATGTTAAAATTTTACCTTTTGTATTCACAAAAGATCTTTTTTTCATTTTGACCACCCTTGTAGATTTCAACCCTCGCAAAAAAAAATTTTTAATCAAAAAAAGCAAGCGATGACGCAGCAGTACAATTATTATTTCTAAGCATTTAAATTTTTTACTTTTATTTATTTCACTATAAAGAGCAATACATTAATTTTTTGAGTTCATATTACGCGAACCCCATTTGAGTTCTGTTGTCGAAGCTCATTATAATAGATTGCAACTTACCGCATCTCCTGACTGAACCTGTGCAAATCTAGAGATGGGTTGGGCGCCACCACACAGTCGTTTGAAATAAATAGCTTGGGTCGCATAGTCTTTCTGGCTGTCGAAGAATTGTTAATGGGCTTACAAAACAAGCATTTACGAAATGGGGGCAAATGCTAACATTCCTAGTAAAGAGGTAATTTTGCGCATCTTAAAAGGTGTCTCAAGAAATACTGACTAATTGAATTGAATACTCCGAAAACCTCAAGTCTCTCAGTTTTAGGACAATTATCTCAAATTTTAAAATCTGCGCTCTTTAGGTAACTAAATTAGATGAAGGACAACTAAATACAAGTTGTCAATATCTTACCCCTAATTAAATCTATTTTATTTATTAAACAAGTATTTTATGATATAAAGTTATAGCATTACTTAATTCCTTTATAACATATTCCAAGACCTTTCTGATTTATTAGAGCATGGGCACTATTAAAATGTGATTGAGTTATATGAACAGGATATGATAAAAACGATGATTCATTTATCATTTAATTTGCAAAGAGCGTGTGGTAGACAAGGACAGCTCTCCCTACAACCCCGTGAATGTTAGATATGAAAATTAAATATTTTAAGAAATAAAGGAAACAAATTTTGGTTCTGCAAATCACATTCTGAGTGGGCTCCCTTTGCTGAAATTCAAGTGAGGCTTTAATTTGAAATACACGCAAAAAAATTTTAAAGATTACAATTTTTCTTATTATCTATTAAAATCTCAGCTCAATTTGTTTAATCTTTAACGTGAAAAATGTCTAATTCTTAAAAGGTTAATTAAAAGTTAAACGAATGATAAAAATGCCCACAAAAATGTGTGATTTATGTTAATCATAGAGCCTTTAACTATTCCAATAGCCTTACCAATAATAGCACTTAATTTAAAAATGCTAAGTCATTTATAATCTCATTAAATAGTCCATATTTCCAGTGAATACGAACTCAGGTAGGCCAAAAAATTATTTTAGTCAAAACAAGTTAAGAAAATTGCAAGTTTGAAGTAATTTCGTAAGTTAATGAGAAGAGCATTGCTATACTTAAGGTTGTTAATTTAATTTTTTTTAGTTAATTTTTTGTTGATATGCCATTCAAGTTTCACTATTTTTCTAAATTATGACAAGCATGAGAAACTATGTTAAAATTTAATAATAATGCAGAGAGACTCAATAAAAATATTCAAAGATAATTTATGTAAATAATTTCATTATTTTTTATTATCTTTTAACCTAAAAATGTGAATACATTTTATTACTGGTGTCGTGGAATAACAAAGAGCTTGATTTAAAGTTTTATTGAAGAAAAGTCGTAGAAATATCTAAGGCAATTCATTTGAAATAAAATTGAATTGTAAGTGTAATTTCCAAATCAAAATAGTTTATTTAGGATTTATGTATCACAAATTACGTGCCAACTAATGCTAAACAATAAAATACAAATTACTTTTGAATTGCCAAATACTTAATGGCAATTGGAAGCACGAAGATGAGATGTTAATGCATTGCAACTTGACAAATTGACCATTTAATCTAACATGCTATGAATCACAAATTATGGAATGTAGATCATTAGATTAGTAAATACATTTATTTAGGTAGAAATAATTGGTATGCGTGAATGATTAACTAATTATCCATAAATTTTGGAGAAGCACATCTCATAAAAAGAGGGGAAACTCGAAATTGATGAATGTAAATAAACAACCCAAAATAAAAGTAAACAGCGAAAAGTAATCTGGTTCTTGCCAATAAGACTTTATGTCACAAGAAAGATAAAGAATTTGGTATGACAATTTGATGCCTGAGCTTCTATTCTATTAGTTTGGCAACTAAGTCATTGTCGATTTCAAATAAGAAGGCAAATTCGGAATTTTTGTTTAAAAATATAACTTTATTCAATTAGATATCGGCCGTTCTTGTCGGTGACCTTTTTCCATCGTTCTGGCAGAGTAAAAATTCACCGTTCGTAAAATGTCTGGTCTTTGCTATTAAAAACTGAATTAGGTGTGATCCGACATCGTCCGCGTTGTTAAAAATTTTACCATTTAAAGAGTTTTGCATGGAACGAAACAAATGGTAATCCGAAGGCGCAAGGTCAGGGCTATATGGTGGGTGGGACAAAACATCCCAACCCAGTTGCAAAAATTTTTGCCGAGTAATCAAAGATGTGTGGGGCGGGGGCCTTGCGTTATCATGATGGAAAACAACACCCTTCCGATTTGATAATGCCGGCCGCTTATCTTCAATTGCTTCCTTCAGTTTTTCGAGTTGTTCAACATACACATTTGAATGTATCGTTTGGTTCTGCGGCATGAGTTCAAAATACAAAATTCCTTTGTGATCCCACCAGACTCACAGCATAATCTTTTTTGGTGAATCTCTGCTTTTGATACTGTTTGGGCTGGTTGATCTTGCTTCACCCATGATCTCTTGCGAGTAACATTGTTATAAACTATCCACTTTTCGTCGCCAGTAACTAGGTTCTTCAGAAATGGATCATTCTCATTGCGTTGCAGTAGCGGCGAATCACAGATGCTAATCCGTTGCGTCAAATAAATTTCCTTTAACTGGTGAGGGATCCATAAATCAAGTTTCTTGACATAACCAAGGGTTTTTCATTTTTTTTCAATGCATGTATGCGATACATTGAGCTTCTCTGCAATATCTCGTGTTGTGCTGTGACGATTTGAATCGATAATGGCCTTGATATGGGTTTCATCCACTTCGACTGGGCGGCCAGATCGTTGTGAATTTTTCAGTGAGAAATCACCGGAACGAAATCTTTCAAACCAATTTCGACACTGCCTTTCTTCCTCACGGCTTCATCTCCATATACGGCACATGACTTCTTTTGTGCTTGCGATGCGTTCTTGCCTTTTCGGAAGTAATACAATAAAATGTGTCGGAAGCGCACGTCCTGTTCTTTCATTTTTAAATTGGGATAAAAACAAAACTAAAGAACTAAACAAAAAAAATTTTTTACTAATTAACCTAGAAGCCCATACAGTAAGAAAAAATATAGGTTAGATGCTCTGGCCACGTTAACAAAACAAAAGAAAGTATAGAGTGAATCTGTCAACAAAAACGGCAATGACTCAGTTGCCAACCCAATAGCATATTTGGTTCTGAAGATTAAGCTTCTCAAAAAACGTTTTTCTTGATAACTTTGGACAGTGTTTAATTTGAATTTCCATCCAGCAATTCCAAAAGAGAGAGCGCTTGTAAAACCAATTTCTTTCTCACAGAATTGGTGTGCCCTTCACAAAGATTGTCAAGATAACAGCGTTCTCCAACGTTCGGATAGCTCTTAACAAACTATATCCCTGCATTAATTAACTACACCATAATTGACAAACTGAGATAGTACGGGGCAAAAGCACTATCCATTGCAAGTTTTAATGTGGCGTTTATACGAAGGAGGAAGAGACAGTGAAAAAGATGTGGGAAGGTTCTAGTTATACCTGCAAACTGTTTGCAAGCTTTAAATAGAGCGATTGCCATTAATGGGACATTATTCAATAGGAGAACAGTCGAATGTTCCGAAATTCTTGGAATTATTCCCTTTTTCTTGGGTTGCAAGCGTTAAGGAGTCTACATCAGCAATGATGTAATTTATTCGTATAATGTAACAGCTTTGGAGTGAAAAAAGAATTCAGACTTTGTTTGGTGAAGTATGGTGAGGACAAAAATTACCAAAGTAGAATTTCATGAGAAATCATAGTTGAAAATGTTTGATAAAAAGAAACGACGGAGTTATATGAAACAATTCGATTGGAATCTATCTGCAGATGAGATTTGACCAAGGAAGGTTATAATATGTCGTCCCAATTTAAATTTTTAGATTTGCAGTGAGTGATTGGTAATCTGATCGTTCAAAAGGAATTTTTAGACTTTTTATCTAATCATTCCTCGTTCTAAAAGACATTGGAATAAGTGAGGAAAAAATCGGGAAGTGCAATGCTTCTTGTCAGTAAAACGTTGGAAATCAAAGGGCTACATTTTGCAAATCAAATGGAATTTTAATGCATTTAAACAGATCAATGTTTTAAATATGATTAGCTTTGGGAATTCTGCCTCCAAGAACGGACAGGTTTGAGTATGGGGAAGAACTTCTTAAGCTGGAGCTTGAAAGTAAAGCTCTCTAGGTAAGGTATTAGCTAATTATCCGGAATAGTAATCACATTAAGGGTACAATAGACGCCATATGATTGCCTAACGCTTAATTTCTTGGAAATAATATGGTAAACAGACGATCAATTACAGAAAGACCGAAAAGTAATGTCTTAATCAAGTGTATGTTCAAATTTTTATAGAGTTATCTTATATCGGCTTGGAGAGAAACGATTTGATATGGTTTCCTTCGATAATGATCAAGTATGCGACGGAGAGATTTAGAGTACCGTCAGTAAATTCGTGTCGTGGGATCGAAACAATCTTTTGAAAATAAATTGGAAGAAGGACACTAAAGATTGAAATGTTATGAAGGAGTATTTTGTGGTAGGGTATTTGATACACTTGAAGAGTGATTTTTCGCACAAAGTAACTTTTCCTATTGCGATCGAGAAGTTCCTCCAAAATCACTGTCTAACAAAGGCAAGGAAACTTATGTACAAAGAAAACAACCCGTCAAAGCATAAGCAAACCCCCTCATTGATGGGAGAAACAAATTGACAAGATCAGGCCAAATTCCCTCACACCAACGTGATATTTAGAAGTATGGGCACCTCCAAGGGTGATTTGTACTTTTCGCCTCCTTATTAGAAGGTTTAATTCAGATTTCTAAATGGAATTGAAAACCACTACATTAGTCAAGCCAGTGTCAATAATCATAGATAGTCAATAATAGGCCATATTCGTGGCAATAGCATGATTCGGCTCCTCTGACACACCTCAAACAATTGCCAGAAATGGTTGACCGTTGGAGCTAAATCGTGACTCTAATGTACCTAAATGGCGGTTACTTTGAGCACCATTCTCTGTCTTCTAATTTTTTATTTATAAAAATGGTTGTTTCCTAACCCTCTTCCCTCTTAATGATGCATCAGTCAAGTTGATCTTGGCGGTACTGCATTTTATTAACTTAGTTTCAATAACCAGTAGACATATTTAAATAAAATTATTACTTTCAAAAATATGTCATATTTTTTGCCAATTGAACGCATTAAAAACTTAAAGTGAGTTGTTTTTCAAAGCCATAGTGCCCTTGGGGCAACTTATAACTAGCGTAATTTGTTATTGAGATAGTAATAAAGTAAAAAACGATTACAAATAGATTTGCTTCTATTTAAAGCCAAGCTAATGACATTTGTTCTTGAAAGTCTTGGTGAATAAATTTTAATTTTCATTTTTAATTACAAATGATATTTTAAATTTCTTTATTAACACGTAATTTCCAATCTGTTTACCTGACTGAAGTATCCTTGCGTATTGATGGAATCGAATCAATTCCTCATTAATGCAAGTAAATTATTAAACGTTAGTGTTTAGAAAAAAATCACATTTTCATCACAATTCGTATTTTTGTTACTGAAATGGTTTATTTCTCCTCTTATTATGAATTTTTTGTTCTTCGCTTAATTATAGTGTTGCGAAGTTTTGTTGCATTTGGTGACGCGGTTAATTATTTATTTCAGCAGAGCGCTTTCAATCAACCTTCGAATCTAATGTTATTTGGGTTAAAATTCCTCTTGTTTAGCTTTAAAAATTAAGCACTGAAATGGAAAATGCTTTCCTGCCGGGTTAATGTCAGTTTTGCACTTAACACGTGCTATTGTTCGACGTTGTAAGGCCCTCAAAATGCTTCTTTGAATATATTAATTGCTTTCCTGATTATACGTTCAGTTATTTTTAAATCGTAAATAATGAGTATCTTCATTGTGAATTAACTTTTAAATTATACAATTTCAAGACTTTTGAAAATTTTCTTATTAGACCAAATGTGCAAATTGTGGAATAGAGAATTTTTGCTTTCAATTATAATTAAAATTATAACAACCGAATATGTAGAAAATTAAAGAGTCTGAGGTTATGTTAATAAAATTAACCAAAAAACTGACATACAATGTTATTTTATTGAATTTCACGTTTTAACAATTCTTAAAATTAAAAATTGTACAATTCATAAGTCTGATATCAAAACATTAATTTGAGGCTGACAAATGTCAAAATGTTTTGAAATTCAACTCACTATAAACATCATTTTTAAAGAATATGTAGCTGTTCTAAAGAGTTGAGAAATATCATTATTATTTAAGTTAAATTTATGTCAAAAAATATTTATTTAGTTTTTTAGCTAAGATAGGAGGTGTGCAATGGACTAACCTCCAAGTGGTGCACAGTGAGCAACGTATACTCATATGAAAAAAGATC
The DNA here is from genome assembly GCA_900617975.1 of Rodentolepis nana. Lineage (NCBI taxonomy): Eukaryota > Metazoa > Platyhelminthes > Cestoda > Cyclophyllidea > Hymenolepididae > Rodentolepis > Rodentolepis nana. The sequence goes on from UZAE01012313.1 coordinate 12,051, forward strand.
TAGTAACCGGAAGTTGACTTCTGACCTTAAACTACCATTACCCACTGTATGTCATATTCGACCACTTCCATAGTACTCACCTCACCTTTGTGTATGCCTCTTACATCTGTGAATCATTCTTCTGTTCCCCCTACCAACTTTTTGTCTACTTTGTCTGTTCCTCCTCTCTCTGAAGCCTGAAGTCAACTAATGATCTAATGATAACTAGCAAAAAGCCTGCCATTTGACTGTAATTATTGAGGCCCACAGTACTCATCTTTCCTTATCTCTGCCTTTGTGTCTGTCTGTCTCTTTTACATCTTTGAATCAATCTTCTGCTCTCCCTTTCAAATTTTTCTCACTTTGACATTCCTCCCCTCTGTAAAGTCCGAAGTCAGATAAATGGCTTATGATAACTATCATAAAGCCTGCCATTTGATAAAAATAAATTATCTAAGATATTTCATTATTTTGCACAATGCTTTTGTTAAAAATGTCATTCCAAATAAATTCGCAGGCTCAAATTAGATATGCTTTTTCAATTAAAAAAACTATTATAACTAGATGAATTGTATTATTCAGTTTTATTTTTAAAGGCTGGATAACTCTTTGATTTAAATGAGCTTGGCTCATGTACCTTCTCCAGGGACTCATGAAAATACCTCACTATTAACGTCAAAATATGCAACACATCGCAAACTTTTGAAGAATTATTTCATGCAAAAAACAACAAGCATTAATTAAATAGCCAAAAATATTATGCAACATCCAAAGTACTTATTTTACATAGTTTGGTGCCTGTCAGCTCTTCTTACAAGAACCTATTTTCTTTATTTTTCTCTAAGTACAATGCAACATTAATTAATGATACCTTTTATGACTATATAATAATAAAAAGACATTTGATATAGGTGAATTTATTATTTGAGCTTGACAAAAAAAGTTAAAAAATTAATATTTATTTATATTTTTAATTGGCAGGCTTTATGATAGTTATCACTAGCCCTTTAGCTGACTTCGGGCTTCACAGTGAGGAGGAGGAACTTCAAAGTGAGAAAAATTCGAGAGGGGGACCGGAAAAGTGGTTAAAGGATGTCAAAAAGACAGACAGACACAAAGGCAAAAAAAAGGTTAGGTGTGTATTATGGAAGTTGTGGAATATGACATAGAGTGGAGTGATGGTAGTTAAAAGTCAACTGCCGGTTTATAGACCGTTTATCGTATGAGTATACGTTGCCCAGGATGCACCACGGGGTGAAAAGTCTATCGCACACCTATGCAAAATTAATATAGAAATTTAGGCAGAATAATATTTTTGTAAAATAGATGCTTGAATCATGCTAGAATGGGAATATTGATTTAGCAGACTACCAGCCAGTAATCTTACCTGAAACATTGAAAATGGTATTTTTCCTATTAGCTCAGTCATAGTTTATAACAAATGAAAAGCAATAAAAAGCAAGAGATTTTACAAAGAAAAATTATTTAATTTAATTTTTAAAAGTTATGGGGTTTTTAGTTTGGTTTTGGTTTGCAGTAGAGTCAAACAAATTATTGGTGCGTGGAGGCAAGTGCATTTGGTTTATGCATTAATAATATTTGAAATTATTAATGCAAATAATGCATGAAATATGATATTGGAAAATAAATTTCACTAACCATTTTGACCAAATAAGAAGACTTATCATTAGAATTTGCGATGATTTGTAAAGTTATTAAAAGTAATCTTTCTTCAGTTCAATGATTACACACTAAAGTAAATAATCTGTCTTGCTATTTCCAATGCATATGGTAATAAGTATGTATGGAAAAGCAATATCAGGAAAATTATTCTTTGATTCAGTATAGTGAGCTGACTTAAGGGCCAAAAATAGCTATATTAGGGGTGTCCAAACCGTCTTGAGCAACTTTTTTGAGGCTGTACGATTCTCTAATTTTCACCAATTAAATGGTAGAATATCAAAAGTGCCTTGGTAACCTAGGTATCTCCACCTTTTAATGTGCCAAGCAGATATTGAAACGTAGGTTTTTATGAGCAGCAAATCCGATAACTCGAATGTGTGAATAATAGCTACAGTTAGCACGTAATGACAGGGCTAAATAAAGTTTAGGCATAGCACACTTAATCTTACCCGTTTAAATGCATCTAAACTTATCAAGTATCAGGCGTTTGGGATTTCAGGGAAATGTGATGAAATAAAAGTAGAAGTCGGATCTTACAATCAAACTAGTGACGAATTAAATAAAATTTGCCTTGAATTTTGAAAGTAATTTCAAATTAGGACAAAAAAATAATGAGCTTTGTAGGATAGCGCTACCCACGTAACCGTCAGTGGAATGGCCTAAGGTGTGTCCATGCACTGTTAGCTAATTAGCATATTCTCAAACATATAATAAATAACATATTTAGAGCAAGTTTAAAGTTGTTCTCATGTTACTGTAGAAATTTGTAATCTGTTCTGGTTGGCAAAATTTATAGTTTTTATTTTTGCGCAAAGACATCATTCTATAATAAGGTAAGATTTCAAGAAAAAATGTTTTAAAAGTATAAAACATTTAAACAAATAATCAAATTGACAGGAAGTGGGGAAGGCTAAAACTTATTTCATCGGATTAATCTTTCTCCTGTCGAACACTGTCTCTGACAAATGCCTTCTCTGAAGTTTTTAATGAATTTATAATTAGTATTAAATTTGAATTACAGAGTAATAATATTGGATTGAAGTAGTACATATCTATATATAGGGGTGCTTACATTTTAAAAATAATTGATCCAAATTAACTTCAAAGACTAATTAAATTAGACCTGTCGGGTAAATTATACTTTCTTTCAATTTCCTTGATGAAAATAAAACTTGTCACATTGCAATCAATATTTATTTTCATAGATTAATTTTGCAATAAATTTATTTTCAAAAATATGTTGGTTCGGAAGTTCATGTGCTGAATATTAGCAATTTGTCATCACCTAAAGAGATTCAAGTGTTTGCAAAACCGCAAATTTGTTAAAATATTAAATAATATTGAAATTGGTAAAATTTGTGCCAAAAACATTACTTAATTTTGCGTCTTATTATGATATGGCACTCGTTGAGATATTTCGTGCACTCAAAATTCACTTTCTATCTTAATTATTTTATTTAAAAAATGGCTTTTTCAAATAAATTTTATTTTATTATAAATGTATTTAACTGAGTGATAAGAAGTCTAATCAAATACCTGAAGATTTACAGTGATTTATTTTAAATGGAGTCTGAAGATCAAGTGATCTGCTGTGGAATTCGGAACTTAACAATTACATATGTTCTTTCGTATCAAATCTTAAAAATCGAATATGCATTAATGTGGATTAAATTTTGCAATCGTTCACTATTATCCTATGTTAGTCGAACATTATTATGTCGCTCTATTAATTAAAAATGGAGTATTCAATTCCTTGTAATTTTATTGAATCCTTCTATTGCTTTCTGAAATAAGTTGATTGGCATTAAATAGTTTAGGATAGGTTATGATTGATAGAAAGTTGTTAAGTGCAAATTTGGGATTCATTAATATAAGTAAATATGTTGAATGATTTTGCAGTTAAAATTAAACGACCTTGCGGTGAAAGCTATTTTGGAAAGGAAGTACAGATAATTGCAAAGAATAAAAATCAAAATTCGTTTCATTCATTCGTTATGATTCAACAAAGCAAGACAATTTAATAGTACTCTGCTTAAAATATAGCTAATCCCAATAAATATATTAAATATTGCATAATATCTTGGTGGAATTATCGATTTTCAAAAGGTGAAACGCTAGTCGCGATAGACAATCATGCATTAGACGAGTGCTGTGATATGCCGAGCTGATTAGAGCCTAAGTTTGCTAGAAGAAAATGAAGGTGTATCTCACCTTAAAGCTTGTGTGAGGCCGACTTAGCTTATTACAACTGAATTATCGTAGAGCTGTCACAATCTTAAGAATGTTCTTTCTCTTTGATTGTAAATGATTAAAATCTTTAATGAAGATCTGCTTATTGGTAGATAAACATTTATGCGTGTGAAATCAAAATTCTACATGACAATAAAAACCCTATATTTTATTTCACTTTCTTTATATTTATTGCTTTTAGTGTGAAACGAGATTTTATTATAATTATGATCCAATTGATACTAGGCCATTAAAAAATTGATTGATTCAAAAAGGTAGCAAAAATATGACTATTTACTTTCCAAAATAAAATTCACTTTATATTTTTTATATTCAGGATTTGAATATTTAGTAGATATGTTCAATTTCCATTTTTAGAATTCTTAGTACAACAGAAAAATATACTTGTTAATTTTAAAATGATTTGTAGGCGGATTCGAAATTACAAACCGTTAAGCACTGTGGAAACAATTAAAATGTTATAAACTCCGATTAAATTAAGCTTCAAAAATGCAGTTTACAACGAAATAATAACAAATCTCATTTGTCAATGGAGATAACTATTATGTTAAAGCGCATTAAATAAGGTTTTATATACAGATAATTTTGTTTGGTAAAATAGTTCAGAGTTTACAACGCTTTATACGATTTTCACAACTTCTCCGACAATTTAGATGTAAAGCAACATGAACGTGGGTAAACATTTAAAAAAGAATAAATTTATAAAACTTTCCTGTTGGTTGTGGCTAGTATTTAAAATTCAAAATTAACCTTATAATCCCTATTTTCATTTTAATACAAAAAATTGAACTTTATGCTGAAAGTACATAAACACACAATAATCTGCGAAATAAATTGTATTGCATTTGTAGCAAAATTTCATCTATCGATAAAGGTTGAACGGAATATTAGAGAATTTAATAAAGTCAACTTGCTTTTGAGGGTTCGTTTCAAATTCAACTTAAAGTTCAAATGCTGAAAAACCTCTAGTGTATTGATTCTTCTAATAGTCTCAATCACTTACTAATTTTTCAAAGATTTAAAATAAAATATGCATATATATAGGTAAACATTAATAGTTGAATGCCTTACCCATTCATTTGAAATTACAAGTTTTATCATTAAGTTTTGCAAGTAATATGTATAAAATAATAAATAAATATAATTTTGAAATATTCATAGATAGGTTGATTTTTAAATATAGGAAGTATAGACTAATATAACTGTGTTGTAAATACTGAAAGTTCATTGGTGCAAACTTAATATTTAAGATGGTGATTAATTTAAAACTACGCAAATATTACAAATAAATATGTTGTTAAAATTTTCTTGAAGAAAACATTAAACCCTATTATGCGTCATTATTTAGCAGCCTTAAATATATGAGTAAAAATGAAAATTTGCCAATAAACTTTAAACTTAAACCTAGAAGAAAATATATTGAATCGAAATAATAAAAAATACGGTTCAATAACTTTTTATTTCATAATAATATCTGAGTTTTCGAAATGAAGAAAATTAATGTATTGAATGTGTTCATCCAAGGTATTGTTAGAAACTTTATTAACGTATACAGACATTCATTTCAAATGGCCGGCGTTTTGATAGTTCTAACTAGCCCTTTAGCTGACTTCGGACTTCACAGTGGGAAGGAGCATCAAAGTAACAGAAAGTCGAGGGGTGGGGAACAGAAGAGTGATTCACAGATGTAAAAGAGATAGACAGACACAAAGGCAGGGTAAAAGGTGGGGTGAGTAATATGGAAGTAGTCGAATATGGCATACAGTGGGGTCATGGTAGTTTGAAGTCAGTGGTCAACCGTCGGTTAATAGACTTTTTTCCGTATGAGTTAACGTGGTGGTAAGTCTATCGCACACCCCAATTTTCATTTGTTATTGTTATTATTTTTTTTATTTACCTGGTAGTTTACTAAAGTTATCTTTTGTCAAATATATCCATTTAATCGCCTTCATTCAATTATCTATCCCAAAATTATGTTTCCGCTTCGGCAACTGATTTGATTATATCAATTTTCAAATAAGTTTTAATATTCTTTTGAATGCACTTTGATTTCTTCAAATTTTATCTTGTAGTATTCTGGCAAAGTACGATATTTCATTTTGTTATCTCTAAGGCTGAGTTGGTCATTATATCATAAAAAATTGTCATTACCTATTTTGGTTCACAGAATGAACGGTGTGTCATTGATTAAATCACCCAAACCAAATGAAGTTATACCAAGCAACCACTTATATATTTAATGAATAATAATTTTATGTATTGTGTGTAACAAAAATATTGTTGACTCAATATTTGGTAGAAAATATCGATTTTCAGCAATAAAGCAGTTGTTGCTGTTCTATAATTTCAAAATGCAGTTGTCTCAAATCTTTTCCAAGGAAATATTGAAGAAATGAGTGCGCAGTGTCTCCAAAGTTTCTGAAAATGCCTCAAAAGGAGATATCTTACCTTCTGCAGATCCTTAAAGAATTCTGTTTTGAAGATTTCTTTCGATGCAAAAAATGAAATTTGTGCGATGTTGCGTACAAATTTTGACCCTAAAGTGCTTTGTTATTTAGTGCCTAATAATTGCGTGTGCCATAAGGTATGCTTTTTTAAGATTTTGAGGGATACTGTGAAAGTTACAGTAGTCCTCAAATAGAATAAAACAGAATAGAAATGGTGAAATTTTTAAGCCCAAATATCTTCCCAATGCCATGAAATACGAATACCTGTCAGAGGCTGTTAATAGTGGTTGTGACAGATTGAATAGTGATAGGCTCAAGAAAAGTTAAAAATTATTTAACCGGGATTGATTTAAAAATTCCTTGACTAATTCAGGCAAGACTGAGATCAATGACAAACAAACTAAATCTAATTTAAAAGCGCAAAAATCAGTCTTTTGAAAAATTAAGTGCAAGTGTTTGATTATCTTCCTTTGCATTCGTGGAAACCACTTTAATCAGTTCTAACCGAAGAAAAGAGACTCCCTCATCTTTGTGACACTTATCAGTCACCAGTTCTGCTCTGCCACGACAATAATAATCATAGCTTAAGCTTGAATATTGATCAGCGATTTTGGTGAAAACGTTGTGGCCTCTGGAGAGCCAAATGGTGACAAGCTTCTCTACATCATTCAAGAGGGTATATCTGGCATGTCTACCGACAAAGCGAGCAACTTTTTAGATTGAATGGTACTTGTGATCAATGGTGAGAACACAAAGACCACTTTAGGCTTAGCAAGATTGCGTAGGGCGCATAGGTCACTGGGTGCAACTCCATGTCACAAATTGCTGCTTCAATGGAATTCGCATTATAAAGCCATGTAAGAGATTAGGCTACATCAGAGGGTGAGAGTTTATTTTAAAATATGTGAATTAACGGTAGTTCAACTGCTAGGAACATTACATGATCAGTTACAAAAAAAGAAACTTTTTTCTATAGACAAGTGTTCAAATACTTCGTAAAGGACTTCATAATCAGCTACTTCTGGAAAAAATCGGAAATTACTTTCCCTTTTACATTGTAGAATTCGACATAGAAAGTTAAAATAGGCGATTGATACATATAGAAATCAAGTAAAATAATCTTTTTTAAGAAATCAATAATAGTGTGGAATTAATTTCGCTTCACTAATTAATTCAATCCTCAGGGATGTAACAACCTATATTTTTAGCACCTCTCATTAAAAAAATATACATTTCACAAGTGATGAATAGTAAATTGTCAGTTGTTCTTCTTTGGTAGAAATGGTCTATTTTTATCCTCTGAAATGCTCTCCTTTAGAGCTGTCAGTGACGTAAATTGCTTTTAACTGATATGAACTAAATTAAAAGTTAATGTGGTCAAAAATTTAATGTGCATTTGAGAAAGCCGATAAATATTTTCTTAAAATAAACTCAATTTTCATTTTAAAATCGAATTAATGAGATGCTAAATCTATTTTAGAATATGATATAAGTCCAAATAAATAAATAAATATATTAGAGTTAAAACTTCTAAAAGGTATAATTAATAATTATGAATGATAATCCCTTTAACTGTTAATTAAAAATTTTATTGAATTGTGTCGAAAAGTTTTTGATTTATGAGTAATTTTAACATGACTTAAATAGTGCTATCAATTGTACAATTTCTGCCGCCTATGCTTAGGTTCCCAAATAAAACTTACTTGAATACAGTAAAGAAATCATTTTATGCTTTCCCTATTCATACCGTTGGTGCGAATGAGTTTGAATTCAATTTTCAATTAAAGCCAATTGGTTTTTTCTAGCAAAGTATAACTATATTCAAATCTTTTTAAGTATCTGAAATAAATTCTAGTCGGGTTAAATCAATAAATATTATATGTGTGTAAATGTAATGTCATAAAGTTTATGTATAGAGATATTTAGGAAATTTAGCTAGATAAAATTTTAAGCAGGATGTAAACAGCATTAAGTATAAGAAAGATTAGGATGGGAAAAATATTGATTATATATGGAAATTGGTTAGATTTATAAAGTTCATTGTAGTAGGTGAGATAAGAAAGATACGAAGCCGCATATGGCCCCAACAGTTTTGTATTTGATGTCATGAAATATTGAAATATTATTTTATTTCCCACATGATCATAGCAACAAAGAAGCCTATTATGAAAGTGGACCTTGCAGTCCAAGAGCCTTTAAAAGGTTTGTAAAAGATATTACGCCAATCGCTTGAAAACTATGAGAGCACCTATTTTGAAAAAGAAAAAATGATTAAAAACTTCTTCTTTGTTTGCTTATCAGTTCCTGGCAAATTCAAACCAATCACAAGCAATCAATGTACAAAAGCATTAAAAAGCCTCTAAATAAGCTGTGATGTACAGATTCATTCATCGTCATAACGAAATTAATCAGTAAATACCAATCCCTCCCCTTGTTACACTTTTGCAACTAATCGATTCGAATAATAAATGAAGTTTTTATCTTGAACTATTTACTTGCTTTCCAAGATAAAAATTGCAATTCAACAAAAAAAACTATTTTGTAAATATCGAAGCAGTATCCATCTATATGCAATTGGTTTAATTGAGACGTTGATATGAAATTTTAAACCCATTCAACTGAGACGCAACTCCGGAAAGCAAAATTAAAGCCATTTTGAACAAATAAAGTTAAAACGCAGCTCACAGTTATAAGGCAGTTGAACAATTGCTATTGTTTTGCAACATCAGATAAGGTCTTAACTCTGAAAAGTTAATTCTGCTAAAATGTGCCACCCTTTCGAATATCCTCGATATGACGCCAAGGATTGAGATTAAAGTTGCGTAAAAGTCTAAATATTATTATACTTAGGAGCTATTCTTAAATGGAAATTTTAACTTCTACCTATGAGCAATTGAATTATCTTGAACTCTTAAATTATTTCAATAATTAAATTTGATCATATTAATCTATAACAGGCTTATTTTTTAAAAAGAACAAAATGTTGAATGTGTATTTATCGAAGCTATTTATTTTTCTCTACTGAAATTTTCTTTGTGAAAATATTTTTCCCGTCTAATTATATTAACCAATTGACTAAAATGCTTAATCGAACGCGCTGTCAAGTGGTGTCACTCTCGCCAGCAGAGAAATGCAATACAAATCAAAATCCTCTAAAAGATCTTACAACGATTAATTCATATGATTATATCTAAAGATATTGAGAATAACGTCTTAATTCATTGAGAAATTTTATAAATTTTATGTAATATTGATCAAAGGAACAATTAGTATATCAAAATTACATTTCTAAACATCTTTTCCAGCGTTGCAACAAAAACGTTGTCATGTATTGCGACTTAAATTTATTTTTTTTCTGACGGTGGTTCAGAAGCCTAAATGAACTTAAATGTAGATCAAACATGACGTCTATGTACTATTAGTATTGCAGGCGCCAAGCATTGCCTCTCTTCGCACCTCTTAAATAGACAAATTTGTTGGTTTATATAAACTTATCTTTTATCGATATTTATCTTCTTGAATATTTTGCGTTCTAGCTAATAGACAGATATGTCAGCCAAAGATGTTCAAAAAACGCTTTTTTGCATTAATAATGCAAAAATATGTTATATATGTCTTAAATTACTAAAAATTATCGTCGTTTTTTTAAATTATTTGGCTTATGCACAAAAGTAATTTTAAAGATTTATCGCATATAATTAATGAATTTCATACAATTTCAGCATTTGGGATGATTAATTCAAACATTGCCTCCGCGTCTCATTATTGTCATTAAATCTTATGGATTTGATTACTTTTTAAGTTAACGTAAGTCCTAAGGAGATAAAAAATTTATATTTCTTTGAGATTTTGAGGTCTTAGATAATTTATTTAAAAGAAGAAGTCAAGCAAGTAAAAATTAAATTAAGACTTGCTGAAATGTATCTTTTGAAATCAAAAAAATGAAACAATGAAGTTCAAAAAGGATTCTAACTGGTTGTATTGATCAACTGAAATACCCAGGACGGAAAAACGTTTCAATTCAATTTTTAAGCTTAACGGCCTACCGCAAAATGTCCATTAAGTGGGTGACGAAACAAAATTTCAAAAAGGAGTCAGCTAAAAATATATCCCTTGGCAAATAATGGTTTGATTAAAGTAACTTATTTAGTGATCGATCATTTAATTCAATCGATGTTACAAATCTCAAATTAACGTGTTAAGCCGATATCAAAACGTAAAACAAATTGATTTATCTATACTATTAGAGTCTGTGCAAATTTTCTTTCAAACTAAATTGAATAAATTAAATTGAAGGAAACTTTACTTCAATTTCAATTCAAATATTGACACTTTGACAAAAGTATGCTTAATGCATGAACTCCGTCTTATAAAATGATAAACTTGATTTTAAATTTTGGGCTATCACAACGTTAAATTTAAAAAAACATTATTTAGTGTTAGATTACATAAATTCTTCAAATTATTTAAAAAGGTACTTTAACTGGAGAATTTTTAATGTAGAGAAATAATGGAATTTAGATTGATGAAGGGAACCGTTTGTTTCAATTCGGCTAAAGCCCCTTCTGCGCGTATCTCAAGCCTAATTTTTCCGCGTTGGTTATGGCAGAATTTTCTAACCTCTCATAGTAAAAACTTAGATCTTCTCCTTACTTCAAGAAGACACAGTTGATGTCAATAGAAAGTAAAATAACATTGCTCATTCATTTTTAATAATTTATGAATAATTTGAGGTAAGGATCTTTTGGAAAGTGTTGATGTCAGACTAAAATTTACAAATTCAGATGTATTGCTTTGAAGAAATATGTTAATAAACCAATGCAATAAGTAAACTTCACTAGTTATTTTAAGATATATATGTTTCGACCAAGTGGAATAAGGATATCTTTTAAAGCTATAAATCAATTACTCTTCACTCTTTTATATAATAAAACTCGTGTATTCATAATATATATAATATCAAATATTAAAGCTAACAAATGTGTGGGTGAATAAAATGAAAGAGAATGTAAAAATTTTGTATTTTGTCCTTGCAACTTATAGATAGTAGCATATAGCTACTCCGGTCTCACATCTGCATTCCGTTTCATGTCTTATTATTGTTTTATTTCTGTTAAAGATAATTTGGTTGATGCATTTTTATACTTGTATTGCTGATAGTAAAAGCACAACGACGGATAAAATAATTGAAATACCGTGGCAAATGTTTTGTGCCCATATTTTGTGACTCATTTTAAAAAGTTATAAAGCGATAGGACAATTTGGATGTCATATATATGTGCTTACCTTTGATTAGCTATGGCAAAAGAGTTAAAAATAGTAATTTATAAATATCGTTCAAGGAAAATAAAAAAGCTATAAAAGCAAACAGCACTCATAAAGAAGTGACCGTTTAGAACCTAAGGTTGCGGAAAATGCGATCTAGCAATAAATTTCTGATAATCTAGTGGATTTATTTATTAATAAAAACATGAATCCCTGTTAAAATTTTTGCAAGATGAAAAATTGGAGAATTAATAATGTAGCTGTCTGCAAAATCTGTTTATTTTTTTTCATGCAATTTTTCAATTTTAATAAATAGTTAAACCCCCAGTTGACTCTAAAAGGATCTAACCTTTGACTTTCCGTGTTAATTTGTCTATATATTGTTTAAAGAACGATTTGTTTTTGGAGAAACATAATTTAACAAATAGGATTGATATTAAAATTTCGTCCTCTTTTCATATTCCATCTAAGAAAAACGCAACTGTTTCGTGATTTGATAAATAAATTAATTTAATCTTCAAATTTATTTATTTAAAAGTAAATGATTTCTTGTAAATATATGTGCCTTTTTCAATGCACCTGAAACTAAGCAAGAATTATTAATTCTAGCCACATTAACTTAATTATGAAAATTAAAGTAATGGCATAATAATTAGAATTTCAAAGGTTTAAGTATTAGTATAACTGTTTCCAATTACTTAGAAAGAGGTTCTTTAAAGCCTTTGAAGGTAAATTTCTTAAGCCTTATAAAAAGTTAAATTTTCCAAGGTGAATGAACGTTCATTTTTACCAAATCTTAAGCCATATAAACTATCTCATTTATTGTTTATGTTTCGTCAAAACAATGTGTATTAATTCAGCATTCTATCAAGAAGAAAATAAAGCTTGAAAAAATGTATTTAATTTTTCATTTATTATATCGATTTTTCTTCCATTTAAAAATTAATGATGAAAATTTTCAAATGTTTAAGAATAGATGAAAAACAAACAAATAGATAAAACAAATTTGCCATTCAAGTGACATAACTTCTAAAACTTTCATTCAAGGCTTATAAATTGATGCATTAATGAAAATTTTATTTGATTTAGTTGCCATTTGGTCATTAACTGCCTTTTTGAGCGAAACGAAGCGAGTACATCTAAAGATTAGAAATTGGGGCTAATAAAAACGACGTTAAGGTTCATTAACCTAAAATTTGCATTTAATTTCACGCGAAAGCCGTGATTAATCTCAAGTTTGGCTTTGAGCTGATGTAACCTAAACTCACCATTAAAAACATTCATGCCTTAACTAATGGGAGCGTAGAAATTCAAACATTAGCTCAATCTTAGTAAATAAAACAAAATATAACTTAGATTTGTGATTAAATATTAATAATATAATAAACATTCTTATAAAGAATTATGACTTCTCTAAGTCAAGTTTTCAACTACCAATAACCTTTAAACTATAGTGATTATAAAATGAACCTATTCCGGTTTTTGAAGGCTAAACTAGTTGTTTCTATTACTTTGATGTTCCTTCCCCATGTGAAGCCTGAAGTCAGCTAAAGGGCTAATGATAGATATCAAAACGCCTGCCATTTGAAATAAATAAATATTAAAAAATACATCGAGCTTTGATCAAATTATATTTTCAAACATTAAAATCTTAAGTCGTCTTACACAAAATTATATTTCATGATATTTTTTGCATGTGGATATTCTTAAAGCTTAGACTTTTAATTGATATCTTATCGAATGATATAAATATTCACAAAGTAACCCTTAATTTCAGATGCATAAAACAGATAATATGACATAATTATTCAGTTATAATTATTTTATTTACTAAAAATTTGTCATGTTTAATAAATAGAATAATTGTACTTAAGATTTTCTTAATTTAAATTTTAATCATATATGTTAAAATCAAATGCATGATAAATGAAAAATATTCCCACTTCGTAAAATGTGCAAATCGAATCGAATCATGTTTGCAGAGAAATTCGGAATTTCTATTTTTCACAATTTTCTCAGATCAAAGCAAAGTTTTGTTTTTATGCAACTTGCAGCAAATTGCAGAATGTTTTAAACTTTAAAGGAAAGCCAAATCAAACGTCCTTTAACTAACGACTTTCCAATTTTCATATTTGCAATTCTGAAAAAGAAATTTAACAACAATTTCATTTTCTTATTAACAAATATATCAAAATATTTATGTTAAAGATACAACTTAATGCTATTAATATTCGATTTATCAACGTTATTTCTCAATCCAATCACGAGAAATTTTGTTTTAAACATGAGTTTTCGACTTAAAAGAATACAGAACGTTTAGAGATTTTTGAAGAAACGCAAGTTAAAAATTTATTTCTAAAATTAAGTTCACGATGAGATAGCACTATATGAAATCGATTTTCATATGATTGATTTACTAAGTACAGATAATAATGCACCAAAATAAGCAGGAACCAATTTCATTTATTATAAACAGAATTTAATTTCACCTGTCTTTTAATGGGACTAATGATTCACACTTTTTGAATCTATCAAAATTTTGAACTTTAAATAAATTTATTTTCTGAAAATGAAAAGAACTTTTCTGGAAATCTGTTAAAGGCTGTCAAAATATTTTGCATGCATAAATGCCGAACTATATCTGAAAAATGGGGGTGTGCGAAAGACTTACCTCCACGTAGGACACCCTTGGCAACGTATACTCATACGGCTAAAAAGACTATTAACCAGCAGTTGACTTCTCACTTCAAGCTACCATCATCCCACTGTATGCCATATTCTACCACTTCCACAGTAATCATTTTACCTTTTCTCTGCCTCTGTGTCTGTCTCTTTTACAACTGTAAACCATCTTCTGTTCCCCCATCCCTCGATTTCTGGACTCTTTTACATCTGTAAATCACTCTTCTGTTCCCCACCCATCGACTTTCTGTTACTTTGACGTTCCTTCCCTCTGTGAAGCCCGAAGTCAGCTAAAGGGCTAATACTTCCCCTCTGTGAAGCCTGAAGTCAACTAAAGGGCTAATACTTCCCTCTGTGAAGCCCGAAGTCAGCTAAATGGCTAATGGCATTTATCAAAACGCCTGCCATTTGAAATAAAGACCAATCGGACTATCAAAATGCCTGCCATTTGAAAAAAATTAATATCTGAAAAATGTATTTTTCTCTTTTCGGTAAAACGTCACATAAAAGTTTTATATTAATTAAGTTTTTAAATTGGGAGTAAAATTGTTAATTTCATTATTAGCCTTTTGAGAAACGGAAAGAACTTTGCTTCCAAGAGGAGTCACATCAAGTTGCTTCTAGGAAAGCACTAAGTTTCCAAGATCCACATACCGTTTTGTGTTAAAATATGCAAGCTTAATTTTCTGTTCAATTTTATTACCTGAGTGTTAACTTTAACATCTTGGTGAATTTCCATTTGCATTTATAAAACAATGAAAGATCTTTTCATATTCCATGTATTTGAAAGGACTATATTTTGATGCTGCCGTCTTGCCACCGGCTTTGATGCACTTCTTATTAAAATTAAGACGGACATTTTTGAATTCTGTCGATCTGCATCTGCAAATTCCATGGGATTAGTTAACCCAAAAGGAAAAAATTTTGTGAACTAAATAATTGTGAAGATAAAAGAAATTGAATTTACAAATATCTCCTACAAATTATTCTCCTCTGAATTTGGCCAATTTAAGAACTTAAATAAAATTTTGACATATCTGCATTGTTTTGAAATTATTAAAAATAATTATAATGAATGCCAAACAAACTTTCCATTATCGCACATTGTCATCCTGTCAGAAGTTACGCCAACAATGAAACTAGTACCAAGTAAAAAAAGCGCATTAATCCACTGTAATCATATATTCCCATCGAATATTTTATTTATAAGCTTACTAGTTAATAGAATTAAACTTTTTTATAACCAGGTTTAAGTTTCTTCTAATTTCATTAAACAAAAATATCTTTCTACTGACCGTGAGAATATTAACTATATTGAAAGGTAATGATTTGGCCTTAAAGTTTGAAAATGTTCAAAAATCTTGAGCGAAACAAATAAGATCTTACATTTATTCATTTACGAAATCTTGGGATCTCTGTTAGAAGCATTGTAAAGGTATTCAAAAATATTTTATAAGGGGCTTCGTGTTAATGAAATCATTATTTTTATTTCATTACGTATCTTTTACATATTGTGACATTGATGACAATTTTATAAATTGACTGAATTGAAAGCGTAAAAGAGAAATATGGCCTTACTTTATTAAACCAAAAGAAGAAAATAAACAGGAACTTCATTTTACAAAGTTTTAATTAAAAAATGTTTTCCACAACTAATTTGAACATGATTAAAACGTTTGAGATTACCGAAATAGTCCCCTTTTAAAATTATATAAAACAAGATTCCCTGTATTTAAACCTTGTTATGCGATTATGTAACTTTAAAATTATGCTGCGATATTAAAAAATCGAAAGATCTTACTCATTACTTATTGCATCTCTGCATAAGATTTTCAAGATTGACTTTGTTACAGGTTTGTATATTTTGGATTTTCCAAGTTAATTTGGTTACAGCACACTTATGAATGGATTTTTAAATGGACACAAAAATAATAATACTTGGCACCTTTCCTCGAAGAATTTCTGAAATAGTTCTTTAAATCTTCTTGCTTTATGTTCATTACCTTAACCAAAGTTTTAACTTAAAATAATTTCGGATTATATCTTCTACAATAAATTTAGACAAAGTATCATTTTATTAACACGTTGTTTAAACAAAAAGGTAAGTTATATCGAGTCCTATTTCTGTGTTTCTTACTCTTCTTTTGAAAATTGACGTCGAGTAACCCCATCTTAAAACTTTTGATATAAATTTAATTGAAAAATTAACAAGCCTTTTTTGCTGTCTAGATTTTCACATGGGAAAAGCAACCACTATGTTCCTACACGCAATCACAAACTCATAAATTTTGAAAAGACCGTGTAAGACATACTAAATTGTAGATTAATGCTGCTATAGCGAGGGCTAAATCGTCGCCTTGCAAAATGTCATTATTTTACAAAAAAATTAAATCCTTTAAAAATGCTGCACATGACTTGATCTAAATTTTTGACAAGTTTAAGAACTCAAAATGTTGACCAAAGGTTTAAATTATGAGACATATTTCACAAACTAGTAATCACAGTTCTTAATGAATAGGGCTTCTATTTTAACGCAAGTTGAATTGAACAAAAAATAATTTCATCGTTGAGAGAAAAACGAAATTGGTGTCTGATAAAAAATGTATTAATTTGTTGATAAACTGATGCAACTTGTCCTCATATTGAATATGCATATTTGTAACTTCGGGTGTCAATGTAACTAAATTCGTTAGAGTATATCAAACTAGTCAGTAAATATGGTCAAAATGGAGTGCAAGATGGCACATTTTCTCTCTTTGCATTCACTGACAAAAGGTAGATTTGTTTTCCTCTTATTGTTGGTAGGTGTTGGCGAGTCCAGGCAAGGTAAAGTTTGCTAAAAATTGGATTTCCATTAATTAATTTAGATTCAGATATTTCAGTTTGATTGCTCTGTGAGATTTCAAAATATCTTTAAGAGACAGTATATTTTTCTTCAAACATTTAAATGAAGATTCCTGCCACTTTTATTCACAGCCTATAGTAAGGTGCTAATGCCAAAACTACGATTATTGGGTCGTTGCCAACAAATTGAAGGTTTTGTGATTGTTTAGAATCTATCAAAAATTTGAAAATTCCTTCCATTCCTTTCTGGATTGCTTATTTTTAATTAACATTACCGTTCAGTTTAAAATTATGAGATGAGTCAGAAGTTTTTAAACTCCTTACCATTCTTTGAGATTTTTGTGTTTTTTATGCCAGTTTATAGATCGGAACACGCTTTATTTTGATTAAGATTCCGACAAAATTCTTTTTTATCTTCGGACCTACTTAATGGACTTACCTAATTCAATTTGGAAGGGGATAATCGCATTTCGGTTCCTAGTTTTGATCACCTAACCTTCTCGAGCCTATTTTAGAGATATTTTAGAGTGTTTATTCAGATCGAAATCTTTATGATATTAAGGGATTTTCGACAAGAAGTTAGCAGCATTATCTACTAAAATAAGATTTTTAAAATTTATAATTAAAGGTAAAGACCTTAGATATATAGAAGTAGTAAAAAAGATGAAAATGAGGTCAGTGGAAATGTGGGATGGGGGTTCGAAAATTTTCTCCAATCACTATAATAAGAAGATCCCCTTTATTTTTATTCTCAAAGGATATTGCTCAAGTATTTAAACTTATTAGATTGAACTTGGGGAACTTTTTATCATGCCATTTTTTCAAGATTTAGGCATTTATCTTTCAAAAGACTTGAGAAAAGTTTGATACCATGTGGTTTGCCTTTAGAATGTCAATTTTCCAGGTATAATCATTAAATAAACTCGACTTTGCTCAGGTTAATTGCTTAAATCCCACTTTCGATGCTAAATTAAGCTACAAAGCAATTTCATCAAAAGGCTATAAAATAGGACATTATATCTTCCATTTATTTGCCAGCAAAAGCATTCTGTTAAAATTGGACAACTTGCAGCTTCGTTGGGTAACCTATTTTGGCCAATGTTACCACAAACAGCAAACGGGAATGACTAGAGTATAAATTTTTATTTTGTGACAAAAATCAAAATTGGTAAGATGAAGACAAAAAAGATAAAGTCAGCAGAGAGTGAAAAATTGAGAGAATAAGAGAGAGTGGGCGCCTGAGATTCGAGCGTTTGAGCAATTTGAGATTATGCAGACACGAGGCTGAGACGTAAAATATCAATAATCGATTAAGTAAAATTCCCAGACTAGGTAAATACAAGGAACTGTTTAAACAATAAGTATGATGCGTGTTTTTTAAGGTAAAATTATTATACGAAAAGTTACTTCAAAAAACATTAAGTGATTGGCCCTTCAAGACTATCTTAAATTAAAGTGTTGTCATCTTTAACGTTTTTGTTTGAAAATTTGTTTATTTTTTACAGTTATATTCAAAAAGGACCAATTAATGTCTTTTCTCTCTTTTACATCATTTACAATTATCTTGTTTACTTTGGGGGCCGGGTCTGCCAGAATTACCATGTCTGCTTTGAATCTATAAAGCTACCAAAGTTGATGAATGGAATTTCGTGAGCGCCATAATTTTCTGAAAAGTGGTATCGTACTTGCTAAGGCTTTATCGACTAATAAGTGAATATCGCTCATTTATGGCAGCGATAAATGCATTTAGTTATTGATCATATTTATCTTTTTTGTAAATAAAAATTCCTATGGAACACTTTCACTTCTTATCTTCCGACCTGTCTCATTAATGGTACTTCGCAAGCCTATTGTCACGAACTGAGAATGCTAAGCAATTAATCAAATTAGATGAAAAGCTATTATTACGCGACTCGTCTACAATTTTAATTTGAAGCTCGATTTGGTCGTAATAAATGATTGATTAAAAGGAAGCAAAATTTGTTGTGTTTTCATTTTCGTATTTATTCATATTTTGAGCAGATTATAATAGCAATTATTTTGACTTCACGGATATCTGAAACAGATGAATAGCAACAGTGATTGGCACATTCAAAGTTTAAAATGTTGGTGTCCATCGATGTACCCTTGCTATATTGTAAATGTCAAGTCAGATTATTTCGGATCAAGTTAAGATGTCGATGAGTTCGTGTTTTCCATCAGACCAGCTTCTGACAAATTCCTCTTGAAGTTTCAAACGGCATCCATTTACTAAGTTCCTAGTATTCGATTAAGATTGTAAAAAATTTAATAAAAAAGTGGGACAGTAACAAGGTGGCAATTTATTGGCTAAATTGAGGAAAGTTGCTTAGAAGCCTGAATTTTAATCAGCATTTAAAACTTTAACCATAATGAGAGAGTTGCATCATTTTTCATTAATAAAATTTACAATTTAATGTGACTAAGTCCACAGAACCTATTCACAGCAAGAATAGATGCAATAAATCAGGCCATTTTAGCTCATAAATACATTTTGAAGAGGAACACAAACAGGTCAAAAGGTGGCTTTTTATCAGTGACATTATCATTAATTTAAGATCAACTGTTAAGGGGGTGTGCGATAGACTTACTTCCAAGTGGTTCAAAATGGACAATGCATGCTCCAACGGCAAAAATTCTATAAATCGGCAATTGACTTCTCACTTAAAACTACCATGACCTCACTGTATGTCATATTCGACCACTTCTACAGCTTTCGTATTTCCTTTTTCTCTGCCTTTGTCTGTCTATCTCTTTTACGTCTGTGGATCACTCTTCTGCTCGCCCCTCTAGAATTTTTCCCACTTTAGTGTTCCACCCCTCTTTGGAGCCCGAAGTCAACTAAACAGAATTGAATTTTAGACAATTAATGGCAATATAATTGCCTTAAATTAAGTCATCTAATACCTCCAAGATCTATTCGACTTTCAATTTGTCCGTCTTTGCTAGGACGTTATTGTTCAAAGTTGAAGCCACTTGTCACAGGATGAACGCATTGCTAAAAGCTCATTATTGACATTTCTACCTCTTTGAAAAAATATGTCGTTAGTTAATACTATTCGATCTGGTGAATTCAAAGAAATTAGGTTAAGGCGCCTTATTGGAAGAAGGGCCGAACAAAATGGGATTTATAAACACTTCGTTGCCAAAAGGCATTTAAAAAATCGAGCGAGCATACCCTGGTTCTTGCTGCGTGTTTAAAATTTGCCATGTTAATTACAATTTATCCAATCGGAATTAAATAGAAACTAAATGTGCACAAAATTCTTCATTTAAACCAGTTAATCAGAGAACAGGAAGAATCACAATGCAAACAGCTGTTGATATTATGTCGATTAAAAAAGTAACAGATTGTTTGCTTTTCTATCCCAAAAATTTGCTTCGAAATTTTATAAACAATATAATTTATAATTTCATTAAATTTTTACCCATTGAAAATTATTTCACTTTTAATTGGGTTTAAATTTATTTATATACTATGAGACGGATTTGAATGTACGTTGTATTTCAAAAATTAAAATCCGTTTTTAATTTAAATACCTCTTGCCATTCATTATCACCTCGGAGACACTGAATTATCAGAATTCTCCCCTTTCTTTAAACGTATATTTTATTGATTTCAAGAAAATATTTCAATTCAAAATGTGGTTTTGAAAAAAGAAATAGATGAATAAATTTCAAATTTATTATAATAAGTAAATGCAGATTCATATTGAGTCAATAAAATTCATTTAATTTATTAAATAGACAGCATATTCTTCCATCTAAAAAATGTTATTGGATAGATAACTAGCATTAAATAGGGAAGGAGTTGATTTACTTGATATTTAACTTGAATTTCCCATACATTTGCAAAAAAATTAAAAAGGTAAAATTTGCTGTTTGATACTCACCTGCACTCAATGCAAATGCTTCTAAAATTCTCTATTAACAAGTCTCATCAAACAAAAAATATTTTTTCTCATTAAATAAAAGCGGAATTGCAGTAATGTGGTTCACTGTTAGTAGCCAATGGAGTTTGTGTTAATCCAAATAATGGAATTCGAAATAGGAATCAAATTAATCACTTTTGGCCCTGCCTTGACTGTCGAGTGAATAATTGAATTTGTTTAAATGTTTGCAGAGCCGGATAAGTTCAATTATTGGATATGGTAATATAGCACTGGCAAACACAAGGGCTGAATGTGTTGATGAAAAATTTAGATAACATCAGTTGAATCAATGCGGGTGAATTCGGCTTAAAAATATATAAATTTCCATTTGGTCCAAAATTGGTGGGAAATATTTGCGCTTATTTATTAAAATGAAGCAAGTCAGACATTTGAGCTCATGAATTTTGAATAATAGGCGGAATAAATATGGAAATTAGTACGGACCACCGATTCGGAAGAATTTTTCAATCTTCTTATTTTTTGCATTTTATTCAAATCGTACCGCAGATTGAATATGATAATAATTTAGTAGACAAATTAGTTGTCAAACCGATAACCCTTTTACTTCATTGGTGCACTATTCAGCCATGTCAGAGAGAGCAGGGCTTCGGGTTCCATTGAAACCCATTTGCCTGAAGGATTGGCATCACACTGGTTAAATCTAGCTAATTCACATAGTGTTTGAATTCGAGTTTTTCTCCGAGAATCCTTCATGATCCTACTCACTACTCAAGAAGCAGGTTGGAAAATTCTTTCCTTAAATTGGCTTGGAAATTATAACTATTTGCAATTAAACTGACATATAAGAAAGAGTTGCATATATTTGAACTCTCTTTTTATAACGTTTAATACTTCATTATGAGCATTTAGGTAATACCCTTTAATCTCTGCTCATATGGCTAATATTTTGAATATTCAAGGAAACGAACAAAAAAATGGCTACTTAAAACCTGCTTAGAACTTGTGTAAATAATATTAATATTATTGATGGGAGTAAAATAAAAAAAAATCGATTTTTTAATTGAGAAGCAACAAGTCCAAAAATTGGTTAAAGAAGGGGAAACCAAAAAAGGGTATTAACAGTAACATGGATTACTCCACTGTCAGATTATTTTGATTCTGTTTTTCGAATACTTATTTACTATTTGGCTCATATTCAAAATTCAAATTTCAGGAATCGCCTCTGGTTACTGACTTTTAGCTCCTTGAATTCTTTTTTGGCTTCAAATATTATTGAGGGAAATATTTTACTCTCACAACATTCAGTAACTTACAGTTTTTGCATAGTGGCAAGTTATGCATTTTAATCTGCCAACGATTTGAAAGCTGAATTTACAAGAGTTAAATTTTCAAAGTACTCTATGGCTCGGAATCTTTAATGAATACCATAAAGATTGGAGGCAATTAAAGTAAAATGCACAAAGCGATATAGGTGGTTTGCATGGGAAATTTGAATGCATGGATTCGTCAATACAAAAATGCACAGTTCAAGAAATTTTTAATGAGTATAAATATTGTTTTCTTTCTTAAAAATAAAAGCCTGCTTATGGCTATCTACGACTTGCATCACAAGAAATTAGTTGGACATAGGGAAAAGGAATACGCCCTAAAATGGAGAGTATTTAGATTTAAGAACTCAAGTTCAATCAAGATTCCGAAACGTCAGGTCTGCTTGCAATTCAATTCAACTCATGTTTTAACTCTGTTGCATTTTCATTGAACAAGAAGTCTAGACAAACACCCTTCTTATGACTTTCCAGCCGTACTGTCACCACATGTTTCTTGTAATACTCGTCAACTGGACTAAACAGACACCAAGAACTTTTCTAAAACGAACACGGTTCGGTTTGCTATTTCGCATTCTTTCAGGTCACACTCCTATTCACTGTCTGTCTGGAATTAGCTATAGTAGATCTCGTAATATCCAGACCCTCCACGGGAGTATTTATCTAATGTATTACTATGGAATCCTAGTGAGTTTCTATTTATGTTATTCATGACTTATTGAACCATTTGATTAATTACGTATTCAATCATGTCCCTTACATCCTTACAGCCACAATAGTAAGAACTTTGAGCTTAGCACTTTATTGTTAAGTCAAAAAAAACAAAATAATATGATAAACAGTTTTAAAAAAATTAAACTTTTTTTTACATGTTCCACAACTTAATTTGCTTTGATTCCCCTCTGGAATGTGGGTTGAAATGCAATGAAAATATCATGAAGTTTAATGGGGGGTGGGCGTTTTACTACTCAAATTGTAAATTTTGTAACACTTGATTGCTCATGTTCACTTTCCTAACATTTTAAACCTTAAACGCAAATGTGTTTCGATATCTTGATAATTCTGGGGGGGAGATTTATGGCATTTGCATGTTATTTCAGATTTCAACGCCAAAGTAATAATAATTTATTTCCAATTTATCTGCTGGCTTTGCTGAATCATTGAGATCAGCCTGAACCAATAGCTGTGAGCCATAAAGAATTCGTGATAAAATCGCTCTTTCGAAAAGGCGAACATTACAAAATGCGTCTCTACAATTTATGCCAGTACTTGAGCGAGGTTGAATTATTAAAAAATGTTAACATTTATTAATGGTTACATGGGTTGATTTGGTAGAATTGTGCTTTTAGATGCCTTAAGACACTATGAAACTTCAATTTAGCCATATTTCAAAGTTAATTAAAGCTTTACATATATATTCTTGACATGACACAACAATTTAACTTTACTAATTTTAATTACGCAAAGGTATCTGGATAGAATGGAATGAAACGCGAGTTCATATGAGTATTGAACGGGTCAAATGACTAGCATCGATTGATCAGCAAGTGCGTACATTAAAAGTCTAACTTAACTTGAATTCCGGAGTATCTTCCATCGGGTTGGGCATGCGCTCAAAGGAAAGATTTCATCATTTGTCTTACGAATTATGTGAATCATACCTCCTAGATGAATAGTACCAGCATCATTGAGACAAACGCATTCATTCGGTGTTCGATGCAAATCCATCAAACACAACAAATACCGCTGAAACTGTCCAAATGGGAACCTGGTCAAGCATTTATTTATATCAAATGACAGGCATCTTGATGGTTATCATTAGCCCATTAGTTGACCTTGGGGCTTCACAGAGGGGAAGGAACATCGAATTGAAAAAGTCGAGAGGGAGGGGGGGGGGTAGAACAGAATAGTGTTTCAAAAATGTAAGAGACAAACACAAAGGTAGAAAAAAGGTGAGGTGAGTACTGTGTAAATAGTCGAATATGGCATAGAGTGAGGTGATGATAGTTTGAAATGAGAAGTCAACTGCCAGTTAATAGACTTTTTTGCCGTATGAATATACGTTGCCCAGTGTGTACCACTTGGAGGTAAGTCTATCGCACACCCCCCAGGTCAAGCATAATTTCGTCAAATAAATATCCCATTGTGTTGCCTTATTTCTATCCAATAAAACGCATGCGTACAGAGAGATCGTAGGCAACCCTTTTCTCACATTTAATTGTGCCTTTCTTTCAGTCTCCCTCAATGCTAATTTGCAAACGCATAAAAAGACAAAGAGTATTCGAGGGTTTTTGTAGGCCAAAATGGCATCTCTCTTAACTTCAGTCATTTATAAATGTCAGTTTTAAGATGGAAACCTGTTATTTCATTAGCTTTTCCAAAAGCTATTAATATACTGAAAATTGTATCGGCTCTTGTTAATGAAACTATCAATTTCTCCACAAGAACTCTTGGCCCATCAAAACTGAACAAAATTAAAAGTACAAAATAATCTCTCATTGCAAATTACTGCCAACTTTGTTATAGTTAAACTATTTTTAAATTAATAAAAAAAAAGGGTGATAAAAACCATTAGAAATAGTCGGGTTGATTAACAACAACACGAAAAAGGCGAAATAATAAACTGCAAAGTGTGAGGAACCGAAAGAGCATCGATTGCGCAGTTATTGAAGTGTACTTTCTGTCAAGTTGGAGGTCACAAGACCAGTGCTGTTTGGCGCACATTCAACGACGTGTCGCCAACTCCAACGATTAGTTCTGGCCAACAATCGAAGTGGTAGAAAGTGCTTTCCTCGATAGAATGACTCCAAAAGAGTTTTTTCATACTGGACTTTGAAAATTTCAGACGCATCATAAAGGTGGTGCACTTGAATTGATTTCCATAAGAATTCTTTGTCAACTTTGGAAGACCACAATCGATATTTTTATTTTTGAATTTTTAATTCAATTAGTAAGTGGAGTGCTGCACAATTCGGCAGCAAAAGTAAAATAAGAGGGGATTTATATTTAACTTATTCCTTGCAAGTCATCACAAATTATTTACATGTTTTACATGCGTACTAAACCGGACAAGTTGTGTGAATATGGAACTGGTGTGTCATCGACCAGATGTTGAAACTCGTCTTCCTCTGAGTTATTGGCTATTATGGACAAGTTTTAAAACAGTAAGTTAATGGATTTCTAAACACAACGAGTGGATCTAATGAAAAATTTAAGCACAACATGCCATAGCATATTAAACGGTTTATGCCCTCTTCCATATTTATTTCAAATGACAGGCATTATGATAGACATCATTAGCTCTTTAGCTGACGTCGGACTCCAGTGGGGGGGGAGGAACATCATAGTGAAAAAATTTTCGTGAGGGGGGAAAGAAAAGCGATTCACAGACATAAAGAGAGAGTTGGACACAAATGTATCGAAGAGGTAAGATGAGTACTATTGAAGTGGTCGAATTTGATATAAAGTGGGATCATGGTGGTTCGAAGTGAGAAGTCAACTGTCGGTTTATAGACTTTTTTGTCGTATGAGTATACGTTTGCCCAGGGTGTACCACGTGGAGGTAAGTCAATCGCACACCCCGCTCTCTCCATATTAAAAATTAATTTTCGTCATTCCATTCATTCGCCCACGATTTCTGAACAACTGGTTACAGACATTCCCATTCATCCTTGTTGTGCTAGTTGGTGTTTGTGATGGATATCCATTTACTTCAATGCTGAATATATTACTTATCACTTTACCTTGACTTCGAATTGTTTTAAAATGATTTAACTGTCAGTTAAACTTTGAAAATTCCCAGCCATATCTTTTCATTCGAGACCACAAAGCTGTCTAATGCTTCACGTCCACTCCTCCGAACAAAACAAAATCATTTGCAAACATGTTTCTACTGAAAATAATTCAATAGTACTTGTTAGGTTAAAAAGCTTAACAAGTAGATGAAGGCTTTTCAATTATTTATATTTATTTATTTCAAATGGCAGGCTTTATGATATTTATCATTAGCCCTTACACGTTGACTTAAGCTTCCCCCAAGAAGGGGGGTACATTTATAGCAGTTAATTAATAGCAATTCATTAGCTGTCTTCTTTCTTCCCAGTATCTTTGGCTTTCCGTACTTGTCTTTAGGGCTGAACACCGAATCAGGTGGGTCTTCTCCATTTCCTCCTGAAGGTTACATAGAGGGCATGTGGGTTGAGTGTATACACCCAATCTGTGAAGGTGTTTTGCCAAGCAATCATGTCCGGTACGTAGTCTAAACTCAGCAACGGCTTCGATTCTTGGCCATTTGGGTATGTAGGATATTGCCACTGTCCACTGTTTCTCCTTTGTTCGAGCTTTAATTTCGTTGTACCTTGAGGTCTGGAATTCTCTCCTGATTAAGGCCTTCATTGTGTGGAAAGACATCGGCCGGTCCATGCATTGCAAAATCGTTGTCCCCTTCTTAGCAAGTGTGTCAACTACATCAATGTCTGCTAATGGGTTCATGGGGGGAGAGAGGCTTTTTGGTTTGTCATCGATTTGTAATGCTTTCTTCAGTTCTATGGCTTTCTGTACCATACCAGATTGCGTTTTCAGATGTCTTGGTCTATTCTCATAGGTGCTGAAGAACTTATCCATGGGAATGCGCAGTAGCTTCTCATACAGGATCAAGGCCTTTTCTTTGATAAGGGAACATATTGTGGTGCTTCCCGTAACTAGGAACATTACATCAATGGGTGTTGATTTTATCCCTCCAGTAATTAGTCGTAATGCTTGGTTGTGTGCCTTCTCGAGTGGTTTGAGAGTCACCTCTCTGGCTGTAATGAGTGGATCCCAGCAATACAACATTATTGGCTGAATAAACATCTTGTAAGTGGTGTTGAGAGTTGAGCGCGCACACCCCATACGCTACCAGCAAGACGCTTCAGTACATTCAGTCTATTGGAGGCTCGTTCTGCTATTTTAGCAATGTGACTTTTCCACGTTAGCTTTGTGTCAAANCAAAACAACAGAGAAAGACCCAAGAAAGAACCAATACGCTTAAACAGCAAATTGCTTACCACCGGCAACGAAATAGCTAACTGCTTTGCGAAGTTCTATTCCCACAAGCAAAAGAAAAACCCTTTTGTCAGAAAATCTTCAAGAGATTTAAAGATACAAGTAAGACAGTTTGGTGAAATTAAGGAAGACGTAGCAACACCAAATAACGTACTTACTGAACCATTCCGACCTTGCGAACTTAATGCTGCGATAAAACAGCTAAAGCGCAAGAAGTCTCCTGGCGAAGACGGTATTCATCCAGAATTTCTAATTAGAATAAGTCCAAAAGCCAAGGAAACCATGCTGATGCTTTACAACAAAATCTGGGAGACCAGTCTCGTACCTAACCAATGGAAAGTTGCCATAGTAATACCAGTACTAAAAAAGGGCAAAGACCCTAGCAACTTTGACAACTATAGACCTATCTCCCTCACAAGCGTGCTGGCTAAACTTATGGAAAGAATGGTTAACACGAGGCTGACCTGGTTCCTTGAGACCAACAATATTCTTAGGAGTGAACAAGCAGGTTTTAGGCCACAAAGATCAATGAACCAACAAGTAGCCACTCTCTCCCAACACATCAAAGATGCCCTTGATGCAAGAAATACCCTTACGGCTGTTTTCGTCGATTTCAAATCAGCATATGACTTAGTATGGAAAGAGAAGCTAATTCTAAAATTGGCAAAGATTGGTATTAAGCATAACATGCTAAACTGGATAAAAGCATTCATTGGACAAAGATCGTGTAAAGTCAGATATGGAAATGCTCTATCAAAATCCAATCTTTTACAAACAGGCTTTTCAATTATTGTGTTAGCAGTTTTGGTAAGTAAAACTCAGTTAATGCATAATGATCTAATATCAATGTTCCATGATTAAACTCCGAGATAAATGAGGCGGTTTGTTTTCCTGGTATATTCAAAGCCAATATCATACTATTTTTGAGATTACAAGCATCGTTGACTGCATCCATTATCGATATTGACCTCCGTCTACTTATAGATTTTTCTAGTTAAACAATATTGGTATATCACACTGTTAGGATAAACAGGATTTATCGTCCAAGTTTGTGGCTTTATAAATGATGTTTAAGATTAAATCATCAGTATTATAGATTATTTGCCTTAAATAGGTGAGTATCTTGCATTTTCCTTGCATTTCCGATGTCTTCGAGTAGTCAGTGAACTCAGCTAAGTAATATCTGGCTAAGAGTATTGTCAAAGATTAATCAGCGACCACCTTGTGACGAGCATTTTGAGTCTCACTGTCAAGGGTCTCGAATTCCATCACCCTCTATGTAAACCGAACTTAATGCAATTAGCCTTTCCGCTCACTGGATGTCCACTGATGGGAATTGAAGTTATGATCTCTCAGTTACCTTGCTTGCATAGTTATACTCAGAAATGAGTGGTGAGCGATAGACTAATCTCCACGTGGTGCACCCTGGGCAGCGTTAACTCATACGGCAAAAAGTCTATTAACCGACAGTTGGCTTCTGACTTCAAACTACCATGACCCGGCTGTATGCCATACTCGAACTCAACTCACCTCTTTTCTATGTTTGTGTCTGTCTCTCTTTTAAATTTATGGATCACTCTTCTATTCCCTCTCTCGACATTTTGTGGTCTTGCCTGTTCCTACCCTCTGTGAAATCCGAATTCAACTAAAGGGCTAATGATGACTATCAAAATGCTTGCCATTTGAAATAAATAAATACTCAAAAATGAAGCTTCCACGATATCAGTAGTAAAGTAATCATTTCAATACGTCGAAGTGTAAATCAATTTTGTCATACAATCCTCTCTTCTATTTCTGGATTTGAACTTGCCAACTATTGCATATGTCGGATCCCAAAAAACGCGCACTTTACCTGCCTCCCTACTGACCTTAATTTATTATCGCTGTTGATCATTCAATTTATCACTTGTGATCTTGGAGCACTTGACTTGGCATACCTGTAAGTTGATTGCCAAGCCACGGTAGGCGGTAGAGGTGCGGTAAATGTCGTTTTAATACGCCTTTTCTTATTTGTAATTTACGAGTTGTCAATGTTTAATAGACGTAGAATTCGAAATTTGTTGCATTCAAATTTGCGTATTCGTTTCCTTCTCTTTGGAGTTCATCCATGTCTGAAAACTCAAAAGTACATTATTTTGTTCGTTTTCCAAGGTAGATTTTGGCGTATGTTGCGTCTCTGTGTGGAAGCAATTTGAAGGGAAGCCTCCTCGAGTTTCACTTGTATAATGACTTTACATTTATTGTGGAATTGGTACCTTTTTCTAGTATAATTCATAGGTTAGCGATCATTCCCAGACATCGTTTGCGCACAAGACTATCTGTTTTTATGCGCATACTCATTATTATTATTTCGAATGGCAGGCTTTATGATATTTATCATCAGCCCTTAAACTTCGACTTCAGCTTCCCCCTAGGGTGGGGGGTACATTTATAGCAGTTAATTAATAGCAGTTCATTAGCCGTCTTCTTGCTTCCCAGTATCTCTGGCTTTCTGTCGTTGTCTTTAGGGCTGGACATCGACTCAGGTGGGTCTTCTTCATTTCCTCCTGTAGGTTACATAGGGGGCATGTGGGTTGAGTGTATACTCCCAATCTGTGAAGGTGTTTTGCCAAGCAATCGTGTCCGGTACGTAGTCTAAACTCAGCAACGGCTTCGATTCTTGGCCAGTCGGCTATATCGGAGAGTGCCACTGTCCACTGTTTCGCATACCATGAAGTCACATTTTACTCTGTTTTTTTGAGGCTGTATAATTGAGGATGAATAAAAAATATCCGAGCTGTATTTTTTTTATTAGTAGCATGAAAAACGTAATTCTTAATTCTTTAACTAATTATTATTTATTAAATTAAAAGAAACCTAACGCATGTGTTTAGATGCAAGCATGCCTTTAGTGAATGTGTTAGTGAGTGGAAGGAAAAGGGAAGAATGTGAGAAAAGAAATTAATTGGAACAAAAAAAATCAATGAAGATTCAATCTAGAGATCGCGAGGATTAGACTCTGGTGGTGCGTAAATTGCTGTTATATTGCGACGATCACTGCCCAGATCATTTTCCACGTAGCATTGGTAGATACCCTCGTATTTTATGTCAAATCGACGAATTTGGAGGTGAGAAATGATTCGTCGACCTGGTGGGGCACCTCGTAAACTCACACTCATTTCGTCGGAATCTCCTATAAGAAAAAAATAGAAATTAATCGATTAATCAATTATCTGAGCTAATACATGGTAAATGAAATAGGATTTATCACAATTATTACTTTGTTTCTTATTCGTAGTTTCGATTAACTAGTGTTAGGAAATACTTAAATAAGAGGTCTCGTAAACTCTCTAAAGCTTCACCCTTTCCTACTAATAATTGTATCCCTTTAACCGTAAATTAATTATCTATTTCTTTTATCTCTTACCCTTGAGTCAGTTTTTTTAGTTTGCAATATTCAGGGCAGTCTCATTCTTCGATCACATCTAACACAACTACCTTCCTCCAACCTCCTCACAGTGAATGCGCACTCCTTGATGGAATGGTTCCAGAACACCTTTTAATCCAACCCAAGAAGTGACAAAATCATTATAAAACAAATAAGTTTTTGTTCATGGCCATAGTGTTTGCGCACACTTGGCATAAAAAAAGTTAATTGAATTGGCCAAACTGAAGAAAATGGAATAATTACAATTTAAGACGTGAACAACATATTGGGTAAATATAGCACTATCAAAAATCGAATAACGTGCATCTTCTTAATAGTTTTATTTTAATTTTTTAGGGTCTCTTTTGATGCAGAAATTCCTTGTCATTTAATGACCTTTAGCACAACTCCTAGTTACCCTTTTCATTTAAAATGCCGAATTTTGCCGAATTTTTATACAACCAGACTTTCCTTTCTTCTAACGTTTGTGTTCATAGCCACTTAGAGATGCACTATAAACCCATCTAAGTTTACAGGATGATAGTAGTACAATGGAATGCAAGAGAAATAAGGCTTAAATGTTAATGAAAACAGCCCAAATTCCATTCTACTACACCAATGAAAAAAGATAAGAAATCACAAAATCCTTCCTCCCAATTAGTAACCACTTTATATATTTTTATTAAAATTAACCAAAGTTGGCTACTACCTTTGGTTAAATTATGTCGAGGTTGTTTCAACTACAGTGCTTCTAGTTGGCTGTTATCTAATGAAGTTATTGCAAACTCCTAAGCTCTACATTCCTTTTTTCACCTTTCCGTGGAATAATATACCTCAATTTGACGCGCGACATATGAAATGGCTTATTTATGCGATGCACGAGCGATCGAAACAGACACATTTGTGATATCAGCTTCCTTTTATAAAATCCCGGACAAAGGGATAAGACTTTCCTTGTATGACTCCACAAAACGTCTTACGGTTGACTAATTAACTTGGAAATTAAATAAAGCCAATCGCTAAGACAATCGATGCAAGATTTGTAAAATGTACTTTTACACAATCGACGAGTTCACTATTTCAGAAAGAAAAAAACAGTATTGATTTCAAATGTTCAATTTCTTAATTTAACAATGATTAAAACACCATTCAGCAGAATTGGTCTCCATGGATGGCGTTAATCCGTCTTCAGGTGACTTAAAAGTGGTTGTCTAGTTTTGAAGATTTCAAGCAGGTGGCCCAAAAATTTCAGGTCACGGAAGTCCCAAACACATTCATTAGAGAAAACTGAATAGATAATTTTCACGTTTTTCTTTACTCTGATTTTGATTATTCAAGACCTATAATTCATATCATTTTTATTAATGAAAGAGAAATATGAAGCTTTGAAGGCTAAACGTCTTCTGTCTTCGGATTTCTGGACAAGCATATTTCTTATTCCATATGCTACTACATTCAGTAACCACAGTGACACAAAAATGTGTAAATATCAGTTGTGAGAAGGATCTGTCAACAAATGAACCGATTAATTGTTAAAGGGAGGAGATTAAAAGCGCTGCTTCTTTTGAGTTATTTTTTAATTCGGGTCACAAGATAGTTATCGAATGAGTATCCACATTCCGAAATTTGATTCTCAATGTAACTAAAACTTTTAAGCTGCCAAAGCGCTGTAAGTTGTGAAATTGAAGTTTGAGTTGTGAAGTATTGGGGATACAAGCCAGTAATAGTTAATGGTTGGGAAATAATTTGGGCGTACGTTTCTAGTTAAGAGCAATTCGATACCATGATGCTTTTATTATACTTATTTACTAAAAGTATATACAATATTTTCGTCGATCTTAGTTCTAAGCTTAGATTATTCATATGCTATTGTTTTCCTTACTTAAATTAACAAATGCAGAAAATCATCATCGACGGAAACAGATTAAGTCAGTATAGACCAAAATATAACTATTGAAAAAATTAACCATTTTTAATTCTTTCTTGATATTTATAAGGTACGTGTATGAATCATATTTCGACGGTTTGATTTGATTTGATTTTAATCATGTCAAAATTGTCAGGATATGAATTGACCTTACTTCTGACCAGGGATACTGATTGGTTGCCCCCAATTGGCCAATAAACTTATCGCAGAGTTGGCAGCGTGTAATATCTGCGACCTACACAGTTTCTCGATCGATTACACAACCTCCCCCACCCCACTTCCTTTATGAATGCAACTGTTTAACGTGTTGGTATTTTCTTTTCGAATATCACGAACAAATGACCATAAAATGTTGACAATTAATATGATGATTTGAACGATAGTGAGGAAAATATGCATATCACTAAATTCTTCAGTTAATTTCAGTGTAGCAATTAAATTTAATTTATCCTACCTTACTGACAAAGGAAGCTTGAGCATTTTATTGTTTTTTGCTTAAAAAACCCTTTTTTCAGTCTCGGCGTAGGCTTAGAAATCGCATGATTATCTTAAAATTCACACCACTCAGTTATTTAACTTTTAAATCTATCTCTGTAAACTGCATTTAAAAAGTACAAATTATTATTATTGAAATAAATAAACCTTTATAACTTCACCCACGAAGGGTGTACCCTACGCACTAAACTTCTTTTGGGAATATGGGAGAACTGATGGTTCGATAATTCAACAAAAGTAGGATTCCTTCACTACCTGCTTCTTATTAACCCCCACATTATTGAACCTGTTTGACGTTCTCCTTATTCAAACACTTCCCAATGAGCAAAATAATAGCAAAATCTACTTTTAGTATCCTTGGCAATCATAATAACATTCAATAAAGCTTAGAGATGCTGTTTTCTTTGCTAAATTCCAAATTTAGAAAGAATTGCAGCACATCATTAGATGGACTTCTGCTTTTTTCAATAGTTGTTTTATCTTTACATTCTGTCAGAAAGGAAACCAGCTGGTCCTAATATTTGAAGGGAAGGTATGGATACTGACATCATGTGCATTCAAAGAATCATTAGTCAATCCGTCACTCAATTTCGCTAGTAGAAATTGGAAAAGAAGGCTTACCGGGAAGAAGAATTGTTTCATAGGAGCCACCGGGAGCAAAATAGTACCAAGTGACTGTGGGCAAGGGGTAGCCCTTAATTTCACACCAGAAGGTTGTCTTGTTTCCCCCGGGGACCCTCTGTGATTCCGATGCGGCTACAATCTTTGGCTCTATCAAAAAATAAGGTGAATTTATTTTTATTAGCGAGGCTAGTTTGTTCAATTGGCAGCAGTTGCTTTCGGTATTTTTGACCTTACCTAACCAGATGTCGCTGTAAAGGCTTTCCAAAAAATATGGCAATTTCGACGTACACGCATGTAAAATTGCCAAAGTTAAAATTTACTTCAATAAAATTAAATGCAAACATTTATGAGAAATATTTCATTAATCATTTCAACACACAGCGAAATCAAATTGAATGATTTTCCATAAACATTTTTGACACTTGAAAATTTTAATTCAAAGGAGGGGTTTACTAAACAACTATTCTCTGAAAAGAAATTCCAAACACAAATAATAGTTAGATTAGCTCGGATTTAAGTAACTGATTATTTATTTCAAATGGCAGGTGTTTTGATAGCTATCATTTGCCATTTAGTTGACTTCGGGCTTACTTATTCGCAAATTAAAAATTTAAACCTGAAATATTATGATAAACTAGATTTTTTATTCAAATTAGCAATGTTAAAGTAAATAATCAATTCATAACTTTACATAAATAGGAGGATTTCTGCTCAAAATTGTACCGACACCAATTAGAGCGTTGCTTTGGAAAACTTAAATTCAGTAAAACAACATATGAAAATTATCATCTATTTCTTCCTAGAAAACTTATTTTTGAGGTTTTCGAAGTTAATAAATT
>UZAE01012314.1:0-23146 GCA_900617975.1 Rodentolepis nana
ATTTATTTTATTTATTTATTTCAAATGGCAGGCATTTTGAGAAAGGGTAAGATGAGTGCTGTGAAAGGGGACGAATATGACAAGCAGTCGGGCCATGATACCGTTAAAGTAAGATGAGTACTTTGAAAGGGGTCGAATATGACATACAGTGTGGGTGATGGAAGTGTTTGAAGTCAGAAGTCAACTGCCGGTTAATAGACATGGTAATTGAAGTCAGAAGTCAACTGCCGATTAATAGACTTGTCATGGTAGTTTGAAGTCAACTGCCAGGTAATAGACTTTAGTTTGAAGTGAGAAGTCAACTGCCGATTGATAGACTTTTATTTGAAGTCAGAAGTCAACTGCCAGTTAATAGACCTTTTCAGTCAGAAGTCAACTGCCGGTTTATAGACTTTTTTGCCGTTTGAGTAGTCAGAAGTCAACTGCCGGTTAATAGACTTTTTTGTGAAGTGAGAAGTCAACTGCCAGTTAATAGACCTTTTTGCGTTGAAGTCAGAAGTCAACTGCCGGTTAATAGAATTTTTTTGCCGATAGTGAGAAGTCAACTGCCGGTTTATAGACTTTTTTGCCGCTTTGAAGTCAGAAGTCAACTGCCGAATAATAGACTTTTTTAAGAAGTCAACTGCCAGTTAATAGACTTTTTTTGCCGTATGGCCGTATGATTATACGTTGCCCAGGGTGCACCACGTGGAGGTAAGTCTATTGAAAAACGAATGCCGAGTGATAGAATTTTTGCCGTAAGAAAGTACGTTGCCCAGGGTGCACCACGTGGAGGTAAGTCTATCGTAGTTAACTGCCAGTTAATAGACTTTTTGCCGTATGAATATAAGTTGCCCAGGGTGCACCACGTGGAGGTAAGTCTATTGCACACCCCCATTAAAATACATTGAAGGGTTTGTTTAATAATGCTGCGACAATTGATTGGTGACTGGCTGAGGGGTCTCTGGTTCCACTCCCGCACCTGCTCCCTACGCGACACACCCTCGAGCTTGTCTGTGCGCACATGGGATTTATTTATTCAGTCATGATAGCGTTGTGCACTCCAAAGTATCATTTCAGTGTAATTATCAATTTTAATTTTCACATTAAACATATCGCTTCATAAAAACCAGAGTGATGTCTAGTTAGTTGTTATAAATAGGAAAAATAATAATAGTTTAACTACTTTTGCTGTTAAGTCCCAAAAATTATGATTATGATTAGTTCTTAGACTATTTATTCACCATCCGGAAATAGCACTTTGGAAACATCGTGTACTATTTTATCACTATTAACACCACTGAATCAAAACAACTTCTAAATGTATCTCAAAATATTCTTTTAACCTAGAATATATTATGCCTAAAAATCCTCCGATCACCGTGAAAAGCGAAGGTAGGACGGTGGAAGACGACGAAGGGATGAATTCAAAACTTCCTACTGCATTTGAATTCTGCTTTATCCAATTGCTCAAATTCTTAATAATGAATATAGTCCATTTAGACAAGTCCCAATGATAGTATCAAGCCAATTAGTCCTTGTCTGATTTCATTTTCTTATTTTTCAGGTTGTGGGGCTAATGATAAATATCATAAAGCCTGCCATTTGAAATAAATAAATAAATTTTTCAGGTTGTATTGGTAAATTAATCAGATTATATTGCTGGTCTTGCTATCATGCTATTTATGTTCCCTCCAAAAGCCTCCACGTGGTGCACCCTGGGCAACGTATACTCATACGGCTCCACGTGGTGCACCCTGGGCAACGTTTACTCATACGGCTCCACGTGGTGCACCCTGGGCAACGTATACTCATAAGGCACCACGTGGTGCACCCTGGGCAACGTGTACTCATACGGCAAGTAAGTCTATCACGTGGTGCACCCTGGGCAACGTATACTCATACGGCAAACAAACTGGTGCACCCTGGGCAACGTATACACGGCAAAAGAGTCCGTGGTGCACCCTGGGCAACGTACACTCACACCTTACCTCCACGTGGTGCACCCTGGGCAACGTATTCTCATTCGGCTTACCTCCGTGGTGCACCCTGGGCAATGTATATTTAGACTTACCTCCACGTGGTGCACCCTGGGCACCGTATACTCATACGGCAAAAAAGTCTATTAACCGGCAGTTGTTGCGATAGACTTACCTCCACGCGGTGCACCCTGGGCAACCCACTCATACGGCAAAAAAGTCTATTAACCGGCAGTTGACTTATCACTTCTCATACGGCAAAAAAGTCTATTAATCGGCAGTTGACATCTTGACTTCTGACTTCAAACTACCATGACCCCACTGTATGTTACAAAGTATACTCATACGGCAAAAAGTCTATAAACCGGCAGTGGACTTCTGACTTCAAACTACCCTCACCCCACTATATGTCACAACTTCTCACTTCAAACTACCATCACCCCACTGTATGTCATTGTGTATGCGCATACGGCAAAAAAGTCTATAAACCGGCAGTTGATCTAACCCTAACACGGCAAAAAGTCTATAAACCGGCAGTTGACCTCTGACTTCAAACTACCA
This sequence comes from Rodentolepis nana, assembly GCA_900617975.1. Lineage (NCBI taxonomy): Eukaryota > Metazoa > Platyhelminthes > Cestoda > Cyclophyllidea > Hymenolepididae > Rodentolepis > Rodentolepis nana. The sequence continues at coordinate 2,520 of UZAE01012314.1, forward strand.
TGACCCCACTGTATGTCATATTTGGGCAACAGACCCATACGGCAAAAAATCTATTAACCGGCAGTTGACTTCAAACTACCATCACCCCACTGTATGTCATATTCGTCTACTTCCACTTCAAACTACCATCACCCCACTGTATGTCATATTCGAAACTTCAAACTACCATCACCCCACTGTATGTCATATTCGACATCCTTCAAACTACCATCACCCCACTGTATGTCATATTCGACCTCTCAAACTACCATCACCCCACTGTATGTCATATTCCACCACCTTCACAGTACTCACCTTACCTTTTCTCTCTACCTTTGTGTCTGTCTCTTTTGCATCTTTGAAATACTCTTTTGTTCCCCCCTCTCGACGTTTTTCACTTCGATGTTCCCTCCCCCTGTGAAGCCTGAAGTCAACTAAAGGGCTGGAGATAACTATCAAAACGCCTGACATTTGAAATAAATAGATAAATAAATAAATGTTCTCTCTAAAACCCGTGAAAAATATTTTCAGTATTCTTAATTATTAAGCAAGAAAAAATTTTTTTGGAATCCCAGTGCAATAAGGCAAAACACATCTGTGATCTGTGGATTTAATCAAATAGCGTTTACTTTGCACCGAACTTTTGCACAAACCTAGTAGTCTTGAAATATGTTCAAATAATGTGTTGTGATAGCAGGTAACGATTGTACCACCTAGGATTTCTAATACCGCGGCTTTCATTGAATGGCAATTGATTAAACAATCTCTGATAAAATGCAATACTACTTGAACATTATAATTTATTTTCAAAACAGAGATCGGATTACTGGTCTCTCAAGTAGATTACCCGAGTTCAATGACTACCGCTACAAGTTTCACGATGTGGGTGATCAATACGGTGAAATATAATACAAGTTTGACTTTTGGACAACACAAAAATCAAATATTTTTAACCCTTCCAAGCACTTTCATTCATTCAATAGAGTTGCATCTTTTTCAACTGAAATTATTTTTAAGCAAAATTACACTCAAATTTTGATTAATTTTTTACTACTTCACCATATACGCCTACACTTTGAAAACTCCATGATTGTTTACGTCTTAAATTGAGCAAAGAACAGATCAAAATAGCTCCAAAAGAATGCTAAGAACATCATTCTTTTCAAATGCCATGGTAATAGTTTCGACAATGGGAGGTTGTCAGCAAATAGTGGGGCAATATTAGCAATAGCGTATTTAAATATCCAATAAGATGATTAAATTCTAATTTGTTCTTTGATTAACGCCATCAGAAATGCAATTTAGTTGAGAGCATTTTCTTGCAGACCAACCTGAAAGACTTGATGCGTAAGGCTATATGCATTCTTTGAAGTTATAAAGTTTGTGAAATTGCCTTAAGAGAACACAAATTCATTTTCTCTGCTCAATAGATAGTGAAAGTTGCAAATACCCAATAACGGTTTATGGATAAATGCTAAGTCTGAGAAAACTGCAAATTAATTTTTTAACCACTTAAATTAAAAATTAAAGAAAATTAAATTTTTACATATAGTAAAATGGCCCCTGAGCAATGTATTTGCTTCTTTCACATGTGTATATTTCGAAGATTATTTACCAAAGCATTAATAAATTTGACTTTTATCTCCATTTTCTTGCTTTAAATCAACCCACAAGAATATCCTTTAAAATCCTAATTTGATTTCACCTCTCATAATTTTCACGTGCTCTACATTTAGCGGTAAACTCTTGCTTAGTCGAAAGAAGTTGATTTGGGCAAGTGAAATAAATATTTTCGAATGAATTATGACACATACTTCCATATAAAGAAAGTGTTATCCACATAAGAATGAAGCCAAAGCCCATTTGTCCAAAAACCCAACCAATCAATAGAAACAACTCATCACTCAGATTTGAATTCTTAAATTAGAAGCCATTGTGCGATTCTCAATCATCTTATTGTGAAATCCGATCGCCTCTACGAAACTGGAGCCTACGCCTGTCAATCATACAACTCTTCTCAGTTGCATAAATCAATTCTGGCAATATGCCAATGAAGAGAAGAGAATCAGGTGTGAAAATGAAACTATTTAAACAAAATGAAAACAAAACGGTAAAGAAAATCAAAGACATAAAACTTGGAAAGTACAAATTTCTAGCATTTTATTTAGAATAATACAAGCACTTGAACAACAGCGATTATATTTTTCTATTATGCTATCACCCAACTTCTCGTAATTCGTAATTGGCAAATTTTAACTGGACATATGTTTAATTGAGTTCCGGATTCTTAAGCATAAAAATTAAATAAAATCATTTCATTTTATTAGATAGAAATGTTTGGGAGGTTTCATTAAATCTGACGAACTAGAAAAAGGATGAATTCTCCCCCCATCCATTAAATTGGATGTACTGGAGAATTAAAGATAGAAAGGGAAATCCATTTAAATAATAAACTCACATCTATCAACATATATTATTATTGTTGTTGCTCACAGTATTGCAATAAAATAATAAATTATTAAATTTGAGAAGTAGTCAACAGCAGTTGTAAAAGCTCAATAAATAAAAGAAGGAGAGAATGTCAAAGGCACAGAGATTATTTTCGATTTCAAAAAAATGTTTTTCTTCGTTTAAACTTTGCTTTCTGGATGTAAAATATTTACAAGATCTGCAATTCTCCTTCTAAATTAGTCCGAACACTTGTCAACGATATTCATTGTCCATCGACGCTTTCTATTTAATTCAAAAGAGTTGGTCTTGCCGCTTCATTTCAGACTGTAAATATTTTATTCAAATAAAACAATAAAATGCACCTGAAAACACTTAAACGGAAATTTTTTAAAGAACATTATAGTTTATTTTGACCCCATAATAAAACGTCGAAGAATAAATGGAAAGTATCATGTATTTTCAATAACCAGCAGTAATTGAAATCAATAGTAGTTGATGGTGGCGTCTTCCATTACTGTCTAATACCATGGAAATCCACTTACAAGAAATCTTATCTTTATACTTTTACCAAATAAAAACAACTGAAATTAAGTTAAATAAAATTTTGGATGAAGTTGTTATCCCCTTGAAAAAAAATATCTGCTGACAATATATATAACTCTGAAGACAACCAATTTTATCGAGGCTGTACAACATATACGAATGAAAACAGATACAAGTGAGTTCGAAAAAAGTAAATTAAAGTTCATGAAGTATGAAGATTATGTTAAAATCGAATATTGCTCCAGTTCATTGTTTTCCTACCAGGGGTTTCGTATCTATAAAACGTCAATGTTCACTTTCTCGTCATGTTTATAAAGCTGCTAGTCGTCGAAGGTTTAACGTCAGAAATAAATCACTGGCATATATGTCAAAAGTTCAAGATTAATGACGTATCCGAATTACTTTTAGGTATTAGTATTCACCAATTTCGAAAGTCATTAAAAATTTTCCAGGAGTAGATTTATTTGTTTAATATTATAAGTAGATTACTTATTTTAAGAAATACTGAAATCTAAATTAGACTAGTCGAAATGAGATTTCATTTGTTCGGAATGGAAACGAACGTGACGATGCATTTAATTTACCATTCAGCATTGAGAAGATTAATGATATAGTTAAAAAACGATTTATTAGGCTTTTAAACTAGAAATAAAAGGTTGAATCGATGAACCCACCAGGTTTATCCACTGCAGTGTTTTGACCCTTACTTATATAATGTATATTGATGAAGATTATATAAATTGCTAAAATCAGTAACATCAAGTATGAGCAAAAAGTCTTAAGAACATATTTCGATCAATATGTAAATCCGAGTACTCAATTGATCCGTTTTTGAAAAGCTACCACATTGGAGCAAGAACCGACTTTTGACCAAACGTTAATTAAATAAATCCGTGTTTTATATATTCAACATAAGTTTATCCTAAAGATTTAAAATACCAATGGGTTCAAAGTTTCCTGAAACTGGGCACTTGCTACTCTTTGTATTGTACCATTTAATTTAATTAATCATTTATTATTTTATCGAATCTTAATACAAACATTTATGTCTATCTCAGCTCCTTTATGATTGGAACGAATTCCTTCATAAGTATTGTCTTGGAAAATATTCTCTAACCATGATATATTATTTTAGTGTTATTAACAATATTCAAATTTACGCGTTTCCTATCAAAGTGGCAATAAGTTGAAAAGGACGTGAGAAGTACGAAATTTTTCTTTTTAAATTTAAATTAATTTCCTGTAGTGGAATATGTGGAGATTTTTTTCCAATTCATACATAAAATTTGGAACGGTGTACGCAAATGAAAATTTAAGTGTTAAACATTAAAAACCTTATGTGAGCTTAACGATCTCTTCAAAATTGAAATAACATAAACTTTAATTAAAAAGTTCTTTAGTTTTCTTTGCACTTTTTTCCGAAATAAATAAAAAATGATCATCTATTTTTGTCCAAAGTGCGCATGTGAGAAGATGGACAAAGATACTCCATTTTTTGCAACTGAAAATGATTGATTTAAAATTTGACTAAAAATAACCCCTGTTATTTTTAGCATTTCAACAGATTCTATTTATTTCGAAATAAAAAATTAAACTGATTAGTTAAAGAAAGCTAGGTGAACAGTCGCCAGAGCTTTAGTTTTAATTTAAAGTTTTTCAAACAATTTATGACACAAATATTTCTTTACGTATTTTATTAAAACATTGATTTTATACATATTTTTGCGTTTAGAAAGAACTGATTTTAGTTGACCTATGATAATCCAGATAAGAGTAAACGTTTACGATTCGATAAAGATGTAGCGAACAACTTTCAAAATGCCCCTTGTTTAACACATTTTCTAGCAAAGGCTAAAATTTTCGACCAAGAAGTTCAAAGTGCTTTTAAAATTAAAATTGCCCAATATCTGAAAACCAATCACCTAGAGAATATTCCATTAATAATTATTGAATTACCCAAAGAGAATATTTCTGTAATGTATTTCGGCGGCTAACGCAGGTAATTTACAAAATTCGCTCGAATTCAAGAAAACTTTATATGGAAATATTTAACGTAACTTCCTGACGATAGAAAATTTAAACCACAAAGATAGTGAACAAAATTGAGTTAGCACAGGTCTCAACACCATTAAATTACAATTAAAGCAACGTTCACATTGACGGTGTCCAAGCGACTTTTAACTTTAATTTTCTGAACATAAAGAATGATAAATAAAAATCCACAAGGTGATCTGTAAGAATAGACTAGGAAATTCAATGAATCATGTGTTTACTTTATGATTTCTGAAAACATAAATAAGCATTTCACAGTACGATGTTTGTATGTACAAAGTCAGATAGCTGTTTCTCTCTTTGAATTATAAGTGAGAGAGTATCCAACTCATTAATGGAAAAAATGCGATTACCTTGGTAAATGATAGTGAAATTTCCTGTTAAAATTTTAATTTGTTTGATTATCTATTCAAATATTATTATATCTAGGACGTTAGTGCTTAATAAATTTTGAAGTCAGTTATGTGCATTGTTTAATTCAATTTAATGTTAACAAATTCAATGCACGAATTTTAATTCCAATTTTTATAATTGAGAAATTTAATCAAGATTGAAGTATTTTATGCCTCATAAACTGAATGTGAATTAATGATATATATATAGAGTTTGCGATTTCTAGCTGTTTCTGATAAATATTCCAAGGGTTACTTGGAAATATTCTAATAAATAAATGTTTATTTTAAAAAATTGGTGAAATATCAACTTCCCTAAACTGTTGTGAAAAGGATGAACATCTTTCGAATTCCATTAAGTTAAAGTAAATTTTTTTTCCAGTTCCTTTGAAGGTAAAATTATACTAAGCGTTGCAACTTATTGAGTTCAATTTGAGTAAAATCATGTGACCTTTGAAATAATGAAGACATTTTGATTGTCTCTTAAGAACAAATGATCAAACACTGAATGTTACTTGCAAGAAATCACACATAAACTCTTAGATCGTATACTAAAAGTTGAGTTTTAAAATATTTCTAATATTTGTCAAAGTAAGTCGACTTTTGGGGGCTTGGGAAGTGCTAAATTTGTACGTTCTTTGCGATTAATATCCGCTTATTTCTAAAGTCAATATTCATTCAAACAAAAGAATGCATAGATTTAGTAGATATTATATTTAGATTAGAGTTTTAAAGAATTAAGCTCATAATATTTTAAACAAGTACTTTTTCTATTCTCAGCCCTATATAATAAGTGTTGATGAATTTCAAGGGTCTGGCAGAAGACCTGTTGTCAGACTAGACTATGATATTCCGATGAGTTAGGTTCCATAAATTCTCGTGCTTTTTACAACTTATAGAAAACAGGAAGTTTTTGCTACTTTTTTTAATCACAACATAAGAGTAAGAAGGTATTTTCCAAAAAAATAAATACGCTGTAATTGCAAATCATATTTGAACGTTTGTTATTGACCTTTTTAATCGACAAATAGTGCCTTTATACACTTTATCGCCTGTGCTTTAATTTAGAGCTTAGTTGGTAAGTGATTGGCCAATCATTATGGAAGATTATAAAAGGGTAATACAAATTTATGAAAAGCTTTTATTGGTGAATTTGTTACAGTATTTTAAGAAATCACATAAAGAATAAATAGCAGCGTGAGTTTAAAATTAACACTGAAATGTTAACTTTAAATAAGAAATTAAAACAATTACTTCGATGCCACTGAAATGTTTCATTATATTAAATTGTGATATCCACCGGGAACCCTTTAAATTCCCTAAATATAAAAAAACTTACAAAAGACCTTATAAAAATTGCAATATTCAGAGGGCTTTAATTTAATTCAATCAATACGTCAATATACGCATTGAGAAAATTTAAAAATAGCTATAATTTTATTTATTTGACTACTATTCCACGCTGTTTTTAATATTTTTTAATTGTTTCCAACTTATTAACCTTTCTCTTTTAAAAGAATTGTGTACCTCTGCCACTGAAATTTATTATTTGATAATATTTTATTACCTCAATTATATTGATAAATCTTATGTTTTCCACATAATCTTAACTGAAACTCATCCTGTAAAATATGGAATGCCAGTCTATTGCAATTCCCTTAATTAAATATATCAGCTAACTGAAATTCTTAGAGAAAATGCAAACGCACATTGACATTGACCTTAGCTGAATCATTTATAGGTCATTTAAAATCGCATGTACAATGAGACCTATTACATTAAACAGCCCGGTTTAGATGTATAGTTCCTAGTTGGTGAAGTTAGCCAATCAATGACAGTCATAATTTTATTTAATATAAAAGGATAAATACGCATCACATTCTGCCAATTCAAGGAAAGCATTTAGTTGGCCAAATTCGTGTGCGTTGTGATGTGTTGGTTGCAGCCCACCAGAGACATTAAAGCTGGTGACAATTGCATTGCTTTCAAAGCTGTCTCACACACCTCCGTCAAACCGAAATCCGAAAATAAAGGTTTTGTACAAGTAGTCTGTTTAAGAAATAAAAAACAGCTTGCTTAAGCCACAAATAAGATAAAAGGCAAACACATAATGTTAGCTCAATAAAGCTTCTACCGGTGGTAATTTGATTATCAATAAGTTGTGTTGATTCATTGCGATTTTAATTAATAAAAGGATTCGACTGGCAAAGAGTGCCTACTTCAAGACTTTGCAGAAGTCAAGCTATTAATCTTGGTTTAAAGGAGTTACTATAATCATTTACCATAACTACAAGGTTAGTAGGAACAATAGAAGGGCAAATCATCTTAAATCAAGTTTTGACAATTTCGTCTGGTTTAACGCTAACAGCCTGTTTTAAACTTTCTTTCCTCGAATTTCATTGGTAACGATCTCGCTCCACTTATCTTAGTTATAGGGAAAGCATCTTCGCGTTTTGGTAATGTGAAGGTCAAATTCTATCACCCCCCTCCCCCTGTTGACAACAAGCATGCAGTGAGGCTATTTATCAACATCAATTATTGCTCAATGGCGAACATAGATTACCCACCCACCTTCCTACCAGTTTCACCGATTTCGATGGGCTTTAAATGTCTTATCAATTCTTAATAACAGCTGAAATAGCAATGTTAGTGAATTTGGTAAAGGAGATAATCAAGTATGTTCTTGAAAATGTTAATTTAATGCCAAATAAAGAGACTGAGTAATATCAGTTCTGTTTTCTTCATCATACTCTTTCTAAGGATTTTTAAAGAATATTCATGCATAAGCCTTAATGTACAACTGGGAAAAAACTCACTAATATCCGTACACAGGAAATAAAGTTTGAGCTAATTTCCGTTTGTGAAAAAATCGACTTTCATTAAATATAACGTTTCCATTTACCACCTTAAGTTTCTGCTTAAGTTATTCAGAGTTATAAGTTGTGCAGAATTTTATTAGTAAACAGAAAAGCTTAATATTGGAGCCTGGTTATGGGCCTGAGTCAAGGGAATTTACAACGTTCAGCAAAATAAAAAACTTTTAGCCATTGTATCCCAATTATTTTGTATTGCTATGGTGCAGAATGTAATATTGAATCATTTCAACGTCTCATTAATTCGACGAAAAAATATTACCTAGACACAACTGTCTCCCTAGATTAAGAAAACCACTAAATTGACGCTGGGTTTATCGATTAGTATTTAATGGGAAATTCATTAACTGTTTTTAATTGTTTACTACACTTGACATTGAAAATTTATAATAATGTGAGCAATACAGATATTGACTATCATAAATGCTTAACGATGAACATTGAAAAGGTTTAAATCATCATTGCAAACTAATATTAGTTCAATCCATAGGATAGGCGATTTCATATGTTTTCAAACAAGCTAAAATTGTGAATTCTGCATGACTAGCGTTCTGCAAAATGTGCTTGTACTATCGGTTCAAGAAGATATACTTGTTTAATGAATGCCATGGATTTTAGTTAGGCAACTTACTTGAATGAGCATTATATAAAAAAGTTGTTCCTCTGGTAGATGAACACCGGGTATTCTAGAAAATGACGAATTCGAAATTGTTTCCATGTATGTCCTTGATACCATTTCAACAGCCAATGCTGTCTTCGTTATTCGTAAACGCTCCATGTATTCCGTTGCGTAAGAATGATCTCCCCTCTATTTAAAAATATATGAGCACATTGATTGCAATCTTAAATGCCAACTTTATTAAAACTTATTTATAAAGTATTGCAAAGCTACTTGAATTTATGCTTCCAACGTGAAGCCATATATCAGTGAAATACTCACTTGTGGAAAACCCGATAGAACATGTTTTAACAAGGGTCCAATAGACCCCTGAAGGTCATCAAGTCTATAGTCGCCCTCTAAAGATGAAAGATTTGGTTGAATAACATATCTTCTTATTCATAATTAAAGTCCATTAAATTATACATAGTAACAGAAAACTGTGTTCTATATAAAGCGATTAGCTGGTTAGAACGGATCTAAATATGAACCCTTGTCTGGCATTTGTTGTTTAAAATATTAATATATGACAAATAAGTGTACACTACTTCATTAAATGCAATTTTCATTCAGTGAGAGGATGAGTAATAATTGGAGAGCGATCAGCATCCTTGTAAGTTTGTCACATTTTATTATTCTTAATGTTTTGGTGATTTCCCAGAGTTTAGAATTTATGGTTTTGTTTTTTAATTTAGAATAAAAAACATCCCTATTCCCTATGTTTCAGAAGAAAACTTAGTGATAATTTATGCAAACCACCAACTTTATATAAACTAAAAAACTGTCAAAAAATCGTAAAATTTTAATTTTGTCATTAATAACAGAAAAAAAGAATTGAACGAATGAATTCGACAAAAAATACGCCTAATTCTAAATTCAAAGTCATTTAACCGTTTGCCCATACCTCTGGTAATTAATCTTCCATACAAAATAGCAACCTAACAGAGGCAGGTTGGACAAATTGAAATCAATTATTTGATGCAATTTTAAACTTATATTTGCTAATATCATGACCTACTAAATTTGAAGATAACATCGGCAATGGAAAGAGATATCCAATAACCCAAGAAGGCGTATGTTGTTACTCTGTAAAAGGAATTACCAGTGTAAATAGTACGGCATTTAAATTAATTATTTATGCACAATATTAGATGTGTAATTACCTAGGACTAACGTCTTGGATGTCGAATCTTTTATCAGAAAGCAGCAGTAACGATGGCACTAGAATGTTAAAAATCGGTAAAGCACTTTAAAACTTGCAATCTACAAATGGTGAACTAGATTATAAAATTAATAATACAACGCTGTACTAGTGAGAAATAAATAAATAAATCAAGCCACATTTTTTGGTATTTTTTCTAAAATCATACTTGAACTATTGATATATTTTATGAAATAGCTCAAAATGTAATGCAAATTAACGAACAAAGAAATACTTTTTTTCCAAATAACATGGTTTCGCGGTTTCATATCTCAAAGTTTAAAGTCGTTGCCCACATTCTATTTGTAAGATTGAACTTTTTAGGTAGAAATGGCGTTATTTACTGAAGATCTTCAAACTGCGCACTATCCCAAAACGATGTCAAGTCGGGTGACCTTAGTGACCTCATAGAGACCTCTTGATTTAAACGAAAGCGTTGGGAGATTACCGTGTCTGCCTTGCATTCAATACATGCATTTATTTTAATAGTATTTTCTGCAATCTTGATAATCACTTTGTAAGCTTATTCTTTTTTTTGCATTCAGACAGCAATCCCTTGACAGTTTGAAATAACATGGTCGCAATAGAAATGTGGCGAGAAGCATTACATTTCGAACAGAATTGGAAAGGAAAAAACACTGAGAAAATGTTTTAATAGTACTGTCAGTATGTTTGCATAAGGCGAAGGATACCGTTTTGGTCTCAAGGTTTTCTTTGAGGTTTTCTGGGAGAGTCAGTTCTACATATGAGAGCCTGAATTTTCCCATTGTGGTACGAATAAAGATGCGCATCTAAATTCCCATAGATTCAGTTCAATTTTATTATTTTATTATTTTAGACTGGGGTGTGCGATAGACTTATCTCCACGTGGTACACCCTGCGCAACGTATACTCATACGGCAAAAAAGTCTATTGACCGGCAGTTGACTTCTGACTTCAAACTACCACCCCTCCCCCCACTGTATGTAATTTTCGACCACTTCCATAGTACTCACCTCACCTTTTTCTCTACTCTTATGTCTGTCTCTTTTACATCTTTAAACCACTCTTCCGTTCCTCCCTATCTACTTTTTCACTTTGATGTTCCACCTCCCCTCTATGAAGCTCGTAGTCAACTAAAGGGCTAATGATACCTATCAAAACGCCTGCCATTTGATATAAATATATTATTTTAGACTGGGTGATATGTCCAATTAACGGATAGTAATGAGAATTTGATTTTGGCGAGGGCCGTATAGCATCCGAATTTTAGTCCAGCAAGGTAGATGTCTGCGAAATGGTATGAATACAGTTAGTATAATTTGGTATCCAAAGTTTTAAGAGTTTTTACTCATGGATTATAAGGATCTCTTTAATACATACTTTACAGAACAACATTCTTTTCAATTCCCTCAACTTTCTTGGTTTAAGAGGCACGAAGGCTATGCAAGGTAATTGAAGTGACTCGTATCTGAATAGGAGTAAGATTTTATGCACTCTTAACTTTTGCTATTTAATGCAAGTAACCACAATAAAGTATTTAAACTTATGTAACCAAAAATGTCGAAATACCAAGTTCCTTTTTATTCCAATCGAAGAGGAGCATTTGGCTTCCAAAAGTGCACAATCTAAAGCACGCAAAAATGAATATGAATAATATAATGCTCTACTGATAATAAATGATTGAAATAAATACAGCCTACGCACTTCTAAGACAAGCCACCACATTGTTTTGTTTACTTTTTCTATTCAGATATCTTAGTTTTTGATATTTTTAATTAAACATTGATCTCTAAAATGAAATAATTGTGGGTTCTCTGAAGAAATTGAGGAATTTATTGAACGTCTGCAGTGATTCGCATTGTGCTTTTTTCCCTAAATTTAAATTAAAATGCATCCTGTCAATGCTTAGATAACTGCCTTGACATCTCCAGACACTATTTTTATCCCCTCAATTATCATTCGTAGTTCTGCAGGAAACAAGTTTTTGCTTACTATCGTTTAGGTTACTATTACATCATCTCGTAAATGGCGTTGATATATGACGTTAAGCCGAGGATTTCTTTCTCAGATATCTGAAACAAAGACTGCTTTGATAACAAAATGATAACAACTTTATTGTTGGTTTTGAATAGCTTCATACACTTAAAGTTAGGTAGTTAAATTATACAATTGATTTCATAAAGGTTTGAACATTGAACGATCATATAAATAGTTGTTATTAACTCTCAAGCAAATTATAAAACTGGAATATCTTACCCGATGTCTGCACATTGACCGCTAATATTAGGATAATTTTCGTATTTATTCCCCGCAAGGAAATTCTATAATGAAAGCACAAAGATTACCATTTAAAATAGAGAAATTATTACAGATGGTGGTTATTTAACTTCTGGACCTCGGTCCGAAATCCTATATTTTCTAAGCAATTACCACATTTACTAAAATGCAATTACACATGAATGAATATGAAAAATGAAAGAAATGCATAATTTATTTTGAATTAGTGATAACAAACTGTTGAATTGGTAGTTTAACTATAATACATAGACTCTGTAATGCAAATATGCGTCAATGGTATTGGATAAAATTTTGAAAATTCTGGCTCACCTTTTCAAGGTAATAAATAATATTACAATATTGCAGTGTATGATATAAATGAAAAATTCACTAAGAGATAGCCATTATGAGTCTAAATGTGCGAAAAATCAAATTTGTACTATGAAAGTATTTTCGTGAATCATTCAGTAAACAATATAATTTTAAAGATACATAGCTTGGAAAAGTAGATAGCTTTCTCAAGCAAGTATTTAACAAAACACTACTATAAGCGATATAAATTTCACCAAAGCGGTGATACTTTCGGACTCACAGTCAGCAATAAACTCAATTGGAAACAGAGAGCCACCCAAAACAGCTGGGATATTCGAATATAGAAAAATCTATGAGCTGCTGAGAGAGAAAAACAAAACAGTGGTCCTACAATGGATTCCTGGTCACTGTGGCATTAAAGCCAATGAGCTGGTTGACACACTTGCTAAGAAGGGAACAACGATTTTGCAATGCATGGACCGGCCGATGTCTTTCCACACAATGAAGGCCTTAATCAGAAGAGAATTCAAGACCTCAAGGTGCAACGAACTTAAAGCTCGAACAAAGGAGAAACAGTGGACAGTGGCACCCTCCGATATAGCCGACTGGCCAAGAATCGAAGTCGTTGCTGAGTTTGGACTACATACCGGACACGATTGCTTGGCAAAACATCTTCACAGATTGGGAGTATACACTCAACCCACATGCCTCCCCCCCCCCCCCCCCCTATGTAACCTACATGAGGGAATGGAGAAGACTCACCTGATTCGATGTCCAGCCCTAAAGACAACGACGGAAAGCCAGAGATACTGGGAAGCACGAAGACAGCTAATGAACTGCTATTAATCAATTGCTATTAATGTACCCCCACGCAATGAACTGCTATTAATCAATTGCTATTAATGTACCCCCACGCTTGGGGGAAGCTGAAGTCAAAATTTAAGGGCTAATGATAAAAAACACCTGTCTCAATTTAAAACACTTTGTGACACAAGCCATGTAACTCTAATAATAATAAACTGCCCTATAAAATAAAAAAATATTTAATTTACATTTTCTTACCAAATGGGATCCCTCGGGGTTATTCAACTTCATTTCTGCTATCTGTGTGTTAAAATGCAAAACCAATAAATTTTGAAGATAAAGAATTTAAAAGGACATATAAAAGTAAAGAAAAATAGTTTAGTAATTCTTCAAATAAGAAAAAAATAGTTTATTGCATTTGATTGTTGGCAGTGTTTAAAATTTAATAAAAATTGAACAACGGTGATAAACGCACTAAAGCAGATACTCCTGGACTTTCTTTGAAGCAATTTTCATAGGCTCTCTTAATTAGGATGAATACGTCATTAATTTTCTACAAAATAGAAATTACATTGGTTTAAATTTGCAGAAGTTAGGTCAAGATTATTTTCTTTTAACTCGAATTAATTTCTCACATGATTTATAAGGGCATTGAATTTATTTGAATTTTCTCTTAACAGCCACTTTTCAGACTGCTTTTGGGGAATACAAAGAGCTTGATTTGTGGTTCCTTAAGGCATCGAAAAAAGAAGCTTAATAAAGAACCAATCATTTCCCAAAAGCTTTCATCTTGTGGTCCACTTACCAACGTTCCCAAATGCAAGACTCAGCAAACGATGCTTTGCTCTTGAAGCGGTACTGCTATATTTTGGTCCAAATTCGTTTAAAACCGAGAAGAAAATGAAGTCTTGAAGGTCACTTTATGAAACAAAATGCGATTTCACTTAATTAAAATACCGAATATAATTGACGAGTATGTGGTGCTTTAAAAGTGATGATAAAACGATTTTTAATTTAATTTTTTTCATATTACGCTTTTAGCTGGATGATGATTTAAAGTACCGTACCTCGATCTAGTTTGTCGGATGATTTCAGCGTTTGCTCGTATAACATCAGTGTTACAAATCCTTACTTTGATTGTGTCGGGAAAATTTCGCATTAGAGTAAAAAAGTTAACCTACAACATTAAAAATTTATATTATATTTTTTTCGAATATTTATTTAAATTATTTGTTAAACATCTAAACAGACCGTATTTTGAGCAAATGCATTCAATTCAAACAGGGTCATACTAGTGCAATTTTCTCCTTTTAACCGCGATTTCTGAGCTTCAATCAACATTTTTACCTTAAAATTTTGAAGAAAATTGTGTTAATGAAGTGACACGGTGAAGATTTCAGCGAAAGTACTGGAAGTTAAAATAAGTTACCCAAATGAGCGTATTATCAGTTTTAAACTACATTTTAATGGTTAGTTGGAAGTGAATAAAAAAGTCTTTTAAGGAATAGTAGCATTTGAGGCAATTAAGAAAAAGCTAAGCCAACACAACTGAATCACTAAATGGAATATCAAATCGTGATATGGTAAGGTTTTAACAATTTTTGCCTCGATTTCCATAATAAACATTTAAATTTAAAGTTATGATAGATAAAGAACATCTGGGAATCACCAATCGCAATTTTGAGTGGAGGATTGCAAAATTCTCCCAAACATTCTAAGAATGACACTTTTCCGTAAGTGAGATTAAAACGCTGTGATAAATCAAATAAATTATTCCCAGCCATGGAGACAAGAGTACTGTCATTACACAATTTGAGACATACCTTTTGTTTGCTATCAAACAATGGTTCGAAAATGCTACTTCTATAATGCGAGTGAAAACAGATTTCCCCTCAAAGAAAGTCGAAGTTTAAAGCAAATGTCTCACAATTGACATAAAAGCCTATTACTAATGTAAAATTAAAGTATCATGCATTTAAATGCTATGATGAAAAAGTTATACTCCAGTAATAAAGCAATTTGCAAATTTTACATTTCTGTACTGTCAGTGAAAGCGCTCTAGATTATCCAACCTATCTTTCTAACTCATTTTGGCCAAAAATAAGTAATGATGATGATTTTACCATTTTTTGGTGTGCGATAGACTTGCCTCCACGTGGTGCACCCTGGGCAACGTATACTCAAAAGGCAAAAAAGTCTATGAACCGACAGTTGACTTCTCACTTCAAACTGTCATGACCCCACTGTATGTCATATTCCACCACTTTTACAGTACTCACCTTACCATTTTTATCTACCTTCTCTACCTACGTCTTGGACATACTCTTCTGTTCCCTCCCTCTCGACTTTCTTTCACTTTGATGTTCCTGCACCTCTGTGAGGCCTGAAGTCAACTAAAGAACTAATGGTAACTATCAAAACGCCTGCCATATGATATAAATAAATATTACTATTTTAGAGTAGATTATTGATTAGGCAAAATGCTATGTAATTTGATTGTCTTGTTCAAATTACCTTTGTATAAATAATGTGGAGGGAGACGTACCTTTCATGCTCTACGTGTGACCGAACAGAAGATGAACTCCCATCCACTTTTGCCCAACAATGCCTAAATGACCAGTTCTGAAATCGTTAATCGATTGCCTTTTATTATTTAAAGCACTTATAAACGGCACAACGTATTATGGCGTGCTTCAATAAAGATCAGGTTTCCCAGTAGTTTGTTCAAATATATCCTATCTGAACGAAGGTAATATTTAACCCTATTTCATTCTCACCACCTTGCAAGAACATTTAAATTCTAATGAATTTTCCGTTTTCTCTGAGGTCATCTGCACATTTTTCTACGTTTTTTTCAAGACTCTCTGCATAGCAATGGCTTAATTAACTACCACAAATGCACTTATGACCATTAACTCAGGAGATTCTAATGACCAGAGGACACTGTGTGCGGTAAATTTGCAAAGAAAATATTTAAAACTATTCATTTTTGGGAAACAAAATCAATAAAACTTAAAATAGGGAAGCAAATATATATATATTTTACCCACGCATAATAAAAACCCCCAAACCTCATCATCTCTCCGTCGAAGTTATTTCTTAATTACCGACAAAAGTAGAAAAGGTCTTCAAACCCACGCCTTTTATCGTGTGCATAACTTATTAGGTGTTGAATTTGCTGACAGTACGGGCGGACAAGTGAGAATTTTATTAACTTGACAATGTTAACTTTTCTGCTCAAAACTTTACCTCTTGCAGTATTTGAAGAATTTCATAAACCGCATTGACACGATCATTATCATGATAGTCGCAGTTTTCAGTACTGTTGAAGTTTGAAATTATGCCAATTAACTGGGCATAGTTGAGAATACGGCAGATGTATCTTCGAAGTTCATGCGCAAATCGAGAATGAATGTGTCTCAAGTTAAAATTATGCCAAGGTTGAATTCTTTTTGGGGTTGAAATCTACAAGTTAAAAATTAATTGGGAAAAAGGTCTGTTTACCTCAATTTCTGTTCCCTCGGTTCGAATTTCGAAAAATAGTTCAATTTTGTATTGAATATGAACGGTATGTAGAACCTCGTCTAATAAGACAAATGATATTTAATATTAAAAGAATAATATAATATTCAGAGAGATTCTTCGCATAATGAAGAAAAAAGCATGACATTATTTATTTATATAAAATACTTTCTTAAGAATATGCTTGCCTTAGTTGAAAATTTCATTACAAGTTTAAAAGTTATTGAAATATTTTTAAATCTTTAATTT
Organism: Rodentolepis nana; assembly: GCA_900617975.1. Classification (NCBI taxonomy): domain Eukaryota; kingdom Metazoa; phylum Platyhelminthes; class Cestoda; order Cyclophyllidea; family Hymenolepididae; genus Rodentolepis; species Rodentolepis nana. Next base: position 19,815 of record UZAE01012314.1, read on the forward strand.
TTGAGTCACGTTTTCCAATGAAATAGAAGTTAAATATTTATAATTTCATTTCCTTAATAAAATGAAATATATAATGCATTTCCTAAAATCAAACATTTGCAACACCTGATGCATTAAAGCTACGCATTTGCTATTTAATTTGTATTTTATGCTCTAACTTAACAATAACAAAAATTAATCGTCACACTAAATAATTTACTATAGCCACAAAGATTGTTTAGGTGATTGGTGAAGCGGGAACACCGGTTACGGCTAGCAAAAACTCTTGAAACGACTACTCAGTTCATCTTATTGAAATGATTTTGAAAGGTGGATCGTTAGCCAGGAAATATGAAAATCTTGGACAACCAAACTGAAGTTATAAACGATTCTAAATTTGATTTTATTAATTCCACACAAATTTTAGTTTTAAACATGACCGCTCGATGATTGTAAATGAGATAGATATTCAGTGTCATTTTTGATGAGACAGGGCTTACAGGATTGTTTATGTTTGAAATTGTACGTTTTTATCACAATTTCAGGTCATTCAAATAGCAAAATAATACACACAGAGAGACATTTACTGAATTTAAATTAGTCCGTAGTGGCGCCAAGAACCTTTTTTGTATTCTCAAATATAATTCTCATTGAATCAGCCCAAATAAATAACTAGATTTGGGAATTTATTACAATTAGAGACAAGAAATCTTTAAAATGCAGATTTTTAGTGTGTTTGGTCTCCATTTATAAGCCTGCAAGTTAATAAGGGCAACTTATTCAGAAACTATAATGTTTTTACAATTCCCATTTCAAATTTCATTATGGATTTAGAAACTTAAATAGTCTAGACATTATTTCAAAATAGATTTTCTAATACCACGAGACACTTCTTAATTGCATTAGTTTTAAGCATTGTGAAACAGAAGAGAAAACAATAATTAACAGATTTGAAGTTCTTGACGAAATTTTTCTTCTAAGTAGAAGTAAATGTGTTCTATAGATTATCGATAAGAATGGAACACAATTCTTATAAATTGAAAAAGAGCATCACATTCTTTTTAAGAAGAAGGCAAATGGTTGTAGATTTTCAAGAACATGCCAAAATATCGGCTCTAAAACCAGAAATTTATATGCAATGCATGTGAAGAATTATTAAAGAAATGCAGCTTCAGACAGAATGGGATATCTCCAAGACCTTCATATTTAGCATTAACCGAGATTTTAGAAATAAAGTTTTCGAAATTTTAAGCCCCTCCTGATAAATGAACGCGTGCGAAAAATATATTTCACGTTAAATTTCATAATATGTAAGTATTGAACAGGAAAAATTCTCATTGCGTTATTTATAATCGTTCATTACAATCTTGATAGCATTAATTCCAATGCTATTATATTTACTTCTGTTTTGTTCATTCGAGATGACTTAGAATTGCTTAGATTGTAAATATTTTCATTCAAAAGAGGTATATGTATCAGGTTGGCAACTAAGTCATTGCCGATTTCAAATAAGAAGGCAAATTCGGAATTTTTGTTTAAAAATATAACTTTATTCAATTAAATATTGGCCGTTCTTGTCGATGACCTTTTTCCATCGTTCTGCCAGAGTAAAAATTCCCCGTTCGTAAAATGTCTGGTCTTTGCTTTTAAAAAACTGAATTAGGTGTGATCCGACATCATCCGCGTTGTTAAAAATTTGACCATTTAAAGAGTTTTGCATGGAACGAAACAAATGGTAATCCGAAGGCGCAAGGTCAGGGCTATATGGTGGGTGTTCCAATAATTTTTGCCGAGTAACCAAAGATGTGTGGGGCCTTGCGTTATCATGATGGAAAACAACACCCTTCCGATTTGATAATGCCGGGCGCTTATCTTCAATTGCATCCTTCAGTTTTTCGAGTTCTTCAACATACACATTTGAATTTATCGTTTGGTTCTGCGGCATGAGTTCAAAATACAAAATTCCTTTGTGATCCCACCAGACTGACAGCATAGTCTTTTTCGGTGAATCTCTGCTTTTAATACTGTTTGGGCTGGTTGATCTTGCTTCACCCATGATCTCTTGCGAGTAACATTGTTATAAACTATCCACTTTTCGTCGCCAGTAACTAGGTTCTTCAGAAATTGATCATTCTCATTGCGTTTCAGTAGCGGCGAATCACAGATGCTAATCCATTGCGTCAAATGAATTTCCTTTAACTGGTGAGGGATCCATAAATCAAGTTTCTTGACATAACCAAGGGTTTTTCATTTTTTTCAATGCATGTATGCGACACATTGAGCAGCTTCTCTGCAATATCATCTCGTGTTGTGCTGTGACGATTTGAATCGATAATGGCCTTGATATGGGTTTCATCCACTTCGACTGGGCGGCCAGATCGTTGTGAATTTTTCAGTAAAAAATCACCGGAACGAAATGTTTCAAACCAATTTCGACACTGCCTTTCTTTTAAGGCTTCATCTCCATATACGGCACATAACTTCTTTTGTGCTTGCGATGCGTTCTTGCCTTTTCGGAAGTAATACAATAAAATGTGTCGGAAGTGCACGTCCTGTTCTTTCATTTTTAAATTGGGATAAAAACAAAACTAAAGAACTAAACAAAAAACATTTTTTTACTAATTAACCTAGAAGCCCATACAGTAAGAAAAAATATAGGTTAGATGCTCTGGCCACGTTAACAAAACAAAAGAGAGTATGGAGTGAATCTGTCAACAAAAACCGCAATTACTTAGTTGCCAACCGAATAGTTTTAATGAAATATATGATGGAGATTTTTATATTCGCTACATTAAATAGAAGAGCAGGTTGTTAGTTTCCGTATCAATGACAAGAAACCTAAGGTTCATTTAAGTACTGAAATATAAAAAAACATGCCAATGTACATAAATAAATAGTTGAACATGATCTCTTTTGATAAGTATTTTCATATCGTTTCTGTAAAATTTGTCATTTACATGTAAAAGCGAAAATAGGTGGTCACTATAAACAATATTTTCTTCCAAAGAACTCTAGAATCTCAATTGTGAAGAGCAAGAGAGAGATAGCCTTAATTCTATATTTGGGTCATTAGCCAATTCTGTAATTTGGTCGGCTCTCAAAATATGCTAACAAATGTGCTATTGTTTATTCAAGGCAATAAAAAATGCATTACTTAAATTTTCGTGCACAAATCTTACCAAATGAGTTATATATGAGCGTCACGTCATGTAACAACTTTGTAATAGAATTAGCCTTCTCGACCAAACCATGAGAATTTTGAGAATGGGTGATTTTGCTTGTATTTGAAATGCACATTGGGAGACCTGAATGTTCTCCTGAACTCTCCTGCAACATTCTCTCAGCAGGTGTTG
>UZAE01012314.1:28564-46769 GCA_900617975.1 Rodentolepis nana
TTGAAGACCGGTCAGGAGATCAACGCAAAGAGTCTGATTTGAAGTATTCAGAAGATGACTTCCTAACACAGTAAATATAAAAGGAAATATTTGGTTGTTGGAGCATCCTGAGGCACAATTTGAACTGTTTCACACTTTCACTATCTACCGAATGGCCAAGATAAAATAAGTTCCCATATGAATGCAAAAGACTAGTTACTATTATATTTTCACCGCAATTAGTAAATATAGAATATTATGAATAGCGGCATACTGAACTTCCAATAGTTCAAAGCAGTTACCATGAACTTCGATGCACAACTCAGTACGTCTCAACATGCTTTCAAAACTTTCGTCAATTCATTTGGCATAATTTCCCCAATTGTATTGCAATTATTGACTGCCATTTCTTCATTATTGTTCTGTTTCACTCTGTCGGTTTTTATTATGCTAGTATCACCACATCTTTGCTCGCCCGGCTATGGAAGTGCTTCAGCATGTCCTGGCATAGTATTTGCTTGCTGTGTTGCTGGGAAGACAGATGTCTAGTCGAGTTCCATAGACATATGAGCAGCCTTGAAAACATGTTGAACATTTCTCAGAGAAAAGCTTGTTTGTGGCTACGTTCGGCGTTAGGGACCGAACCTGTGGCTCTAAATTTAGCAATCATTTTCAGAACAATTCTTTAAGCAGGCTTGAATGTTTGTGAATATTTCGTAGTGAATCTTTCATTTAGGGTTGCAACTGATTAGCATCCTAGAAAATAATAATTACTCTCCATGTTCGGTCAATAAATGGCATTCCACAGGACTGAGCATTGCAGAAAATAGACGTGATGCATCACGTTATCACCCAAAGGCATTTAATATGACACACGATACAAAACCTCATTTACCTTGACTTACCGTATTTCCAACACGTATATTTAAACTACTCACCAGATACTTACACCCATCTTTGAAGGTGTTACTCATTCATCACACATGTGACTGGTGGGAGAGTTAATAGGAATCACTCTGATTTTCCGAGGAATTAGTTTAAAGTTGAGTCAATCTAAATAGATTCGGTGGGCTTCATATTAATATTACTCAAATTTGGGAGTTGCCATGTTTCACCAAATGAGTAACGAATTGATTACCTTGCAGTCTACGTTTCAATTATATCTGTTATGTTAACCAGAGGCAAGAGATCTTTCAGTTATGCTTCAGAAAACAGACTAAGTTGAGAACTCTATTGCCACTTCCTATTTTGATGCACTTCTTAATGGTGCAATGCTTACCATGACTAAACTGACGCATAATCTACGCCATCCCCTCCTTTGACTTGAATATCATTTTTTCAGATTTTTGTCATTTAAATGCACTTGATGCAAAGTCCCAACGGACCAAAATTATTTTCACTGAGTGACGTGTGTGGTGGTCGCCATGATGGAGTCGAATGATCTTCGCTAATTATCCCACAAGAATGTCTGCAGCATTTTACCACCCTGTAAATTTTTGGTGTTTTATGGAAATCTCCTCATTTCACCAAAAAAATACTATCCAGTTTTTGAGGATCTGCTGATAGCACTGAGAAATCGAGATGAGATACCAATGGTGATCGAGCTGCGATCGAGACTTCCAATATACCCATATTTCATTACATTATATTCCTATGTTACTCACGTCAATTTTCTCTACACGATCTGGATACAACACAACCAGTGGAGTATTTAGTATACAATTATTTTGTTTCATGAGGCATTCTTGTAGTAAGTTGGGAACTAGAGGTCATTGTAGAGTTGTCAAAATAATGTCCAAGGTTATAATTAAAGAAAAGCGCTCAGAGGAGTTTCAAAGTCTCGTTATCATGTGATTGAACCCGGGCACGCCTTCTCCTGTTTAAGAAACAAACACATAACCATGAACCACACACTCAATTAAAACTTTAGAAGCTTAGCATTGCATAACTGAAAATAATTCGTGCTTCAGATTCCTATTTAAGGAAACTTAAAGCAGGTACAAGCTGTTTATGAATTCGGCCATCATAGGGCTTTAGATTGGAGAGATTAAAACTGGAAATAAACTGACGTAAATAATGTATAGTCTTTAGGCATATTATACTTTACTGGGTTCCTAATCTACAAAGAAATTCGATTATTAAGATGTTTGAGATTTTTAGAAAACTAAGTATTTTTTGGTGCGTTACTAAGCCAAGAGAGACAATGCGCAGGTCTCGCCTACACATAAGAGACACAGACGTCTGGTCGTATTTCTGCAGTCAGAAATGCAAATAGATAAAACGCAATTCACAGAGTTTGGCAACGTTGTCTTTGTTCAAGCTCCCTTGTATGACCAAGAATCAGGTGAGAGCCGATTCATTAGCTCACGATGAAATACCAGTTTGTTCCGATTTTAAGTAAGATAAATGGTGGAGTCCTGCTAATAGCGACAAATTATTTCACATAATGTGTAGACTTGGTTTATTACCACAGTGATATTTGAAATCATACTTACCTTTCAGACAAACAAATTTATCCAATTCTACCTCGTTTTTTCTTGCACTGAATAGAAGGTTTCAATGTACTTCCATGTGTTATTTTATTTACAATGTTTTAGTCTTCGAAACGGTATGAAAACGGCATTCAATTCCATGTGCCAATTCAAAAGGTGAAACCTTCCTTGATAAGATTTGGCATTTAGATTTTTCAAAACACGTTGTTTATGGAAATTTCAATAGAGTCCTGCATTTATAGGCCATCGATTCGGTCACGTCACATGCTTAAAGATTGCACTTTAAGTAAATCACAGGGCTGGTAATGACAGAGTCGAATTAAATCAAATGTTTCGCTGTTTACAAAATATCTTAATTTAAATTTTGGGTTCCGCTTCTTCCTTAAGTGAGCTCTGCTGTGGCCTGGAATGCTAAGTTCATTCGACTTTATGCCCTCAAATTGGCCTCCTGGCCATTACAATGCAAAATGTATTACATGGCATCTAACAACTCGTTGTCAGAGTAAAAGTGACACCACTATCCATTTTTCTAATATAAAAATACTGGAAGATTTCAATTGAGTGGTTGCAAAATGCTTATTTTTTGTAGGAATAAATTATAAAAACGAGCCTGAGAACCATTAATTGCCACACCCTCACTTATGTCTTCATAACTTAACTTGAATTAAGCTCTTAAGTTCTTCAAATTCTGAGGAACTAAACGATGGCAGTATGATTTGGATTTCAAAAAAATTCCAATCGATAACTGTAGCATCGAGTGCTATGTTTCCCTTGGCCAAATTATAAAAATGGTATTTCCCATAAAATGTATTATTAGAGAACTAAGTGCCTAGTTGATGTGGGAGACAGAAAGAAGCAAACTGGGTCAAAATTGGAAACAAATCATGTCAGATATCTGAGTAAATGAGTTAATTTAGGCTGTTTTGTATATGCCCATCTAATTGGACCTTTGGTTAATTGCAGTACAACGAGTAGAAGGCTATTATGAGTACCGTAGTATCTAATATTTCATCTGTCAAAGACATAAAATATGGACAAAATCAATGATTTTTCCTACTAATGCAACGCATCTTCACTGGCATGCTACCAAAAAATGGACCCATTTAGTAAACATATTGATTCTATTCCTTCTATTAAAAAGAGAGAAAACTTTAGTAAATTCATAGTAAAAATATGCATTCAATAAATCCATTGGAAGGATCAAACCAAATTTGAATACTTTTCAGACATCGAATGGATGACCTCCTTAAAGCTCGTAGGAAACAATGGCCTCTTCGAATGTGAGGAACGAGAATTTAGGTTTTGCAGGCATATTGGAATTACTGGGAGAGGGAAATGGGGATAATGAGGATGGGGATGTGGGAAAAATAGTGGAATGCATTACCATTGAGGGTGAACAACCTGAGTTGTGATAGTCGAGTGGTATAAGATGGATTTTGAGGGATAGATCGGTTTTCCCCAGGGTCAGTTGTTGTGTTATCGTAATGGCAACCAATTCAAATGCCCAAAGATATAGGTAGGTCTTCGTCTTTTATTTGTTGAAAATGTACGCACACTGAGTGAGAATGACCAAAAAGTAAGTGAGGCGTTTCCTTTGTGACGGTTTTATGTGCAGTTACTCAAACGCAAGTACTCAAAATAAAACCCGATTTTAGTTGGAAAGTAAGTTAACCCATTCAGATAATAAAATAATTGCCTTTACCGTTTGATTTACCCATATAATGCAAATATCATAAAACTGTAAATGCCAAAAAAAACATGACAATTGCAGCAACAAACGACCAATAGTCTTCGATTTTATGACCGTTCAAATGTCTTCCATCCTGCTGTAAGTTATAGCTTCACTGGTCATGCAATTGAAAGGCATTACCTGTGACAGGTAAATGAATGCTCATCCAAACGAATATCGATTAATAAAGAGCTACAGTTTACTTTAAAAAGATATCATATACCTCTCAGAATGCCACAAAATTTTTTGGGTATTTATGGCTCAAAATAGAAAGAAGTTAAAGGAGGCAATAAGTCGTTTGCACAAAATTCACTGACGTAATTAAGATCATATAACGGTTGATTTGATTGGGATCTGCCTATATCGCCTTTAAAATTCCGAAAGGACATGCTAATTCACTCATATATGCCTAATCGAAAATATTTCTTGGTAACTGAACTTTACTAGATGATCATTTAAATAATAAAGAACGCAGAAGAATCAGTACAACTTCGTGTTTTGTAAGTAATCCTATTATTTTTTATTGACACGTCTTCCTGGTGAATTCACCTTTTAGTTCTACCCCCNNCCCCCCCCCCCCCCCCCCCCCCACCTCCTCTCAAATCTGCATTTGGCCTCAGATCCATCAGTTAACTTAAATACTTTCCGAATAACTTTTCAGTCAGATAGCTCAGTGAGAAGAGTTCAGTTCAATAGGCACTTCGATTAAAAATCAGATTCTCTCTCTCTCTCCCTCTCTAACGCATTTTTGATTCTAAAAGTACAGATAAATTGCTATCTATACTTTATGTTCCAACGTTACCTGGAGTGTGTTCTCAGCCCCCCCCCCCCACTTCAAGTAGTTTAGTCCTCTTTTGTTAACCAAAAGTACTAAAGAATCGAATGGATAAACTAACTTTCAAGGTATCAAGGAGTTTTGATTCAGTTGTTATTTAATTTTTGGTTTGGACTATGAAATATATACTAAATGAGTCGTTCATGTATCAAAATCCATGTCTCATGATTCGTGTCCTGAATTGGTGTTAATGCTTGACCCCAATGTTTAGTGCCAATTGATTGGCTATGGTTCGCTTTGCCTCTAGTGCATAAAAGCAAAATTATCTTGTATGGTATACAGATGCTGTGGAAACACCGTAATCTGCAAGCACTCAATGTTTCATTCGCTTATATCGTTTTTACGCGCATTTCTACTAGCAGTAAATTTAGTTAAATAAGACAACGAAATTTATCTGTGTAGACTTTGAAATTGCCTATTAAAAAATAAAATGACCTTTGTGGGAATAATTGCTTTCAACTCTATCCACCCGTTGATAGGTAACTTTTAAGCCGAACATGGGACGGTCAGCTCCGTAGAGCACTTATGAGTTCGGATAATAGGACTCGTAAGTACACCCATTTTAATTCACTCAATAGAGATTTTATTATCTTTGATATAAAGGACTGTTATTATGACGGGAAATTGGTTGAACTGAATTTACGAACTTGAGAGGAATAGTGGGGTAAGATGGCAAATACTGGATCAGATATACGAAGTGGAACCATGTTGGGTTGAAATAAATTATAGGAAAGGGAGGGGGGAGGACTTCTTTAATTCTCATGCCCCATTTTGTAGGCATAATGTGCACACTGCCTGAGCATGGCAAATTCATTAAGCTTGCAAATTTGGTTTTGCAGCGGGAAAGATGGTAGCTAGAAGCAGCCCGCAATTGATTAGCCATCACGTGTTTTGTAAGTTCAAGCGCTCTGATTGGCTAGGTGGCAGCACACATACACCCCACGCATATGCGTGTGCACGGACAAATCTACCCCTTGCTGTGCACGTACTTGTCTTGGTCTAATCCCTCTTCTCCCATCCTGATTCCCTGGAAAGTTAGCAGCTGTTCTGTGCGTGCGTGGTCCCGATTTACGTGCCCTGTAGGCACACCAGACATAACCAAAAACCCTCCTAAAGTAGAAGACGCGGAAGAAGATTAAATATACTTGAAGGGACGCCATACGGAGATTATACAAGGAGGAAAAAATTGTTAGCCATTTCAGTGGGCTAACCATCCTTGTGCCCTTCTTTCGAATTGGATTATTTTAAACCGCTCATATTAGCACTTTACAACTTGCGGATTATTTTGCACTCACAATGTCAACGAAGACTGTTGAGAAGGTTATTCAAATGAGGCAAGGGCCGCCATGGGGATTTCGTCTTTCAGACACATTCAATGGAAATTTAGTCGTCTCCCAAGTAAATACTGCGGATCTAACTTTGGCTTGATTTCTTCCTAAACACATTGAGTCGATTGAAATCCAATTCATTTTAACTGCTTAAATGCCTTTCTTAAAATTATATTATTTAGTGATTGGCAACTTTATTTGTTTCTTGCTGACAAGTGAGGATGAAAGATGGCAAGTTGTGTAGGAAATGCATTATGAATCGAAATTTAAACTCTCCAATACTTGGTTTCAATACCATCATCATTGACTGAAAGGGTTGACATTAAGAAACCATGCCTAAATATTCAGATGGCGCTCGTGTTATGAAGATGATTCAAAGATTAAACTTTATAGTCTTTTTTGTTAATATCCGTTGTGCGATTCTAACGCTCTACAGAGAGTGCTAAATGAACAAATAGTTGGAAAATTAGTATCACTTTCTATAATGCTTTTATGCCTTACACAACGATTGATATCAAATTAATTTTCATAATACAAAGAGAACAGCATTAAGAAAATTCACTCTTTTTTGTATATTTTGACTAGGTTCGACGACAAAGTCCAGCGGATGTAGCCGGTCTGCGTGAAAATGATATTGTTCTTGCCCTCAATAACTATCCAACCAGAGGACTAAACCGCTCCTATGCCATCGAGATCATCAACAGTTCCAAGTATGAGCTGGATCTAGTTGTTCAAAGGTAGATTTACAAATTCACTCATATTTTGCATTTGCATCTTTCGAAGATTTAAGCTAACTCGACCTTTTAAAAAAAAACTTACTATTTATATTCAAATAATAATCTGTATTGTTTCGTATTTTATGAAACTTTTAAATTCAAAATAAACTGCATATGCATATAGGTAAATGCAGTTATTAGCTTATAATATATTATGTATATGCTCATGGTTACCAACTCTATAGTAATAAGAGATTTTGCAAGAATTTCTTTAACATATACTTGTTGGCTAATCACACGAGAAAATGAATGAATTCAAAGGTACCACATCTTTTGTTAGACAAGAACGGCGAAAGCCACAAATGATGACCTTCTTCTTGGATACGAGTGCTGCTAGGGGTCAACTGGTACGTCAAGAGACGGCATCTCGTGACCTTGACATCTCCTGGCGGAAGGAGCCATCACCACCACCGCCACCTCCAGAACCACCTAGAATTCAACCTATAGACCCTAATATCACCCCCGTCTCTCTGGATCGCTTATTGAAGGAATATGATGCACCGAAGACCACTCCACCCGCTAAAAGTGAGCTCCATTTATTGCTTTTGCGCTAATTTGTTTCAATCGTAGCAACTTAAATATGTGCTATTGAGCTTTCAAGAACTAATCTGCTTATTTATGAAAAAGGCCATTAACCACAATATTTGGGTGGTTAAGGATATCTAGGTTTCAAATGGTCCTGAAAGTGTTTCCAACCACAAGGGTAATGCTACCCTCCTGTCTGGAAGGTAGACTTTCTCTTGCATGTATCGGCATCAGACTTTTGTCGTTATTCATAAATTAGCACTCCCAGCTTTAAAGTCATAACTGTCTGGGAAGTGCCAACAAGAATGACTGGCTTTTTGAAACTGACTGCAGTTAAACATCGTTCTGTTTGACCATAAATTAGTGTTAATAAATTTTAAGTGGACCAACGCATTCATTGTTAAAGAATAGTTGAGGCTATCTGGCGGACAGTGAAGTGTGATTTATGTAAATAAGTGCGTAACAATTAACAGAAAAGCAAGTCTAATCATTTAAACAGTCAAGAACTCACGCTTTGGAGTTTCATAAAAGTTACTTCCTCTAGTGTAAGAATGAGAAGATGTCATTTGTTCGGAAGATGGTTAAGCCAGGGACTTAAAATCACTTGCTCTAAAATTGAAGGACAGAGATTCCTCTTCCAAAAGACGCCGTAGGAAAAGCTATGCAATTATTTACTAGGTAAACGTATTTTTAATTGCAACGGAGATAACCTAATCACTTTGCTTCCCATTAGGCACAAATGCTTAAAAAAGGGCGTCTAGTTTACACAACTTTTGTTTTGATTTCTTTCCACAGCTTGAGCACTACCTTAAGCCTGGTGAATAGCATCTCACCTTACCTTACAGCCCTTGATAAAATATCAGGAAATTTGTTCTGTAACTTTATTCAAAAAGGAAATGTTCTGTTTGCCGCCTTGATCGTAACTTAATTTCAACTCAGTATTATAATTACATTTGCAAATCAGTGCCTTAATATGGACTTAAGAAAATAAAAGTAAGCAAATTAAAAAGAAACTTTGACTGAGTTAGGATACATTCGGTAGATGAGAAAATTGCTCAATTGTCAAATGCTTTTGAATAAAATAGCCGCCATTATTTTAGACCGCTCCTCGGGAGACCTCATAAAGTACTTCCATTACACCTATTAAATGGTTGGCTTTTGTAGTACTGGAAAAGAAATTAGTAACTTTCTCGAGACCGCCCAATGCATATCTAATAGTACATCGGGTTAGGATCTTGGAAGAGAGGGGATTTACGTGGTCGTAAAATATGCTGACACCAATTTTTGACTTTTCCTCGAAGTGCAGAAAGGATTCGAATTCCGCAGCCATGCATATGATCTATTAGTGACCACCCTCATCATCTAGCGCTAAATTGATACACCACCCAGTAATTTCACTTTGGCATCCGAATTCAACCTATTCCCCACTTTAAAATAAATGCAGAGGCGTTATAACATTATTGGGAAGGGCACGCATATTCGTAAAAAGATAATTCTTGCAATTCAATCTCTATGACTAGATGAGTGCAAATTTGAACTACATTCAAGTCAAACTATCAGTATTCCAAGCGTTGTGCCTCTAATCCTGACGATAGTCATCCCATTGGGAACGAACCAGAATCTCTGTGCTTGAGCAGAATATTTCCATATTCTCAAAAGTTCCTTTGTCTTTGTATGACGATTTCCGCGGTTCTTTTCCACTAGAAATTATCCTCTGTGAAGCTCTTACACAAGCTTGTGATACTGATGGCTTTCATTGTCTATCTTCATGGTAGTGGCTGAATCATTCACTTAACAGTGATATAATAGCTACAGTACCGATTCCAGTGAGTTGCAATACATTTGAACATATATTTCTCTAGTAATAACCTCATAGTCTCGACAAAAGTTAGCCAGTCCATGGTGGATCCTTTTTATAGTGCTTAGAGAGCATTTTAAGCAGCACTTATAAATTTCTTCTTATTGAGGCGGTGAGCACTAAACATAGTGACTCGACTTATTCCCTTCTATGAATCAGATCGATTCAATTTTTCATCCATTCACGTTTTCATCCGGTCTTTGAATGGGGGGGGGGGGGGGTGTATGTGCGCATTTGAACACCGTTAACACATCTAGGAAATACCAGCCAAATTTTCATCTTCAAAGCTTATCCTAAATGCATATGTTCCAATTAATAGCTTAAATTTGAAGAAAAATTATGTACTTCGTTTTGGCGCAAAACTAATATGATAAAGAAAATTCACCCATAAATCATGCTTTCCATTCTTTTCACATTTTTATAAAGGCATTTTTGTGTTTTGTATGTGCAGAAAAATCGAAGTCACAAAAGCTGAAACTTACTGCTAATTCACTGGTGAAGAAAATTAAGGAACCCGTGAAGGAAACGGGAATTTGTAAGGGAGTAGATTTTTCGTTTTAGCTGCACGAAATTCTCGAATTTAAGTATCTTTTAATGTTTGCATGCTTCATTGGATGTTTTAAAATACATGGTTTTTTTTTCTTATTAATTATGCATACCGTATCCGACACCAAATACAGCCTTTGTAAATAGTTTGGGTACTCAATCGAATACTGCTTAAATAGGTACTAGAAATTCACCAATTTCATTTAATTCTTTTGTTTCTTTTGAAACTTGATATTTAGAACCGAATAAGACATATTCGAATCAAAATTTATGCAATGAGCACATGACCGAATTTTATAATCCATCCTTGCTCTTAATTACAAGTGGGAGAAAATGGAAACAAATTTTTGTACTAATTGACAAGGTTAGACGTGCGCGCACACAACGCACACAAACACACACACACACGCACAAACTCACTCTAAATGTCTGCAAATGGCGAAGACATTTTGTTAATCTGGGCAGAATTTTGGCATATATTTTAACTAAACGCTTGCCTTATCTGCAAATGCATGCCAAGTGGTAAATTCTCTATGTTTTCCTGATCGTACTTTTATTTAGTACATAGACGGCTATTTTTGTTTTCAATTTGACCCTTTGCAAGCTTTTAATTTAGATGAGAATTCTCAATGTCATACTGATTCATCAAGAAATTATGCTGCGCAATTACCCAGCTCCGCTCAAAATTTGACTGAAAGTACACAACATTGTAAGAAATTGAGTGTGAATAGTTAGAACCGTGACTGCCTCATACCCGAGTACTGATCTCTAGCTTATTAGTTCCTGTGTTTGATCAGTGTTAGCTGTATGCAACTTATTTAATTTTTTTTTGGCGAAATTTAATAATATCTAGCTTTTCTCAGGAAATAAATGTGTTGAAAGTCAAAACTGATAGAGCGGCTTGATCAAATCAATGGGTCCTCGATATATTTAAGAAACGGGAAAATGTATGCCGCAGTTGGTATTTCAACGTGATTACTCCTTAGTTTAGCTCAGTTTGCTCTGGTGTGATCCATTTATTGTTCTGAAAACCTTTGGTCAAATTTCTAACGTTATCTGATTGCTGTACTGGTATCTGCACTGAGTTATTTCAATAGTTCGGAGCCTTCTGGGTTTAGCCAAAACATGGGTGTTAAGCCGCTTTCATAGTATTCACACCTTGCGATTATGCCATTCATGAACTTGAAATGAAAAAATTAGGAGAATATGTTTGTTTTTACAAACGTTAAGAAAAAGAAGAATTTAAATAATTTTTTTAAAATATAATTAAATTAAAATTATTCCATATCGATAAATACTACACCCACAAGCATATATCTAAGCATTCAACTCATATCAGGACTATATTTCGGTTTTAATTAAAAAAGATAGAATAGAGAATAATTAGAAAAAAATGACTATGTTTTGGTTATCAAAATTATTAAATAAAAACGATTTAAAATGATCAATTATTACATCTTATTTAGGGAATTGATATTATAGACGGAAATATAAGACTCATTAGAAATTTCTAGCCTAATTTGTCATTAAATGAAAGAAATAGTCCAACAAATCCATTTTGTCCTCTGAATATTATACAAAAATTGCATAAATCGCCTTTAATTTGCACTATAAGAGCAAAATTCATACAAATAAATGAAATTATGAAAAAACTTTTAATTTGAATTTTGCGCCAATTTTTGATGTAAACGAAACAGTAGCGTTCTGAGTTCAATGTGAATTTGAATAGTCACGAAGAGGAAACAATTTTAATCTTCATTTGAAAGTTGGATTAATTTTGAATTCGTTTTTTAAGAATTATGGCATGATAAATTTCTGTTCTTGTCTTGAGCATGATAGAATGCTATTAAGTAGTTTGTTCTCCTTAAGAGATTTTTCAGCCCAATTTTAATGAAAACGAATATGTGTAGATGAAAACCCACAAGATGGTTATCCACGGCGAGGTTCTGAGCTAATTCGACCATATGACACTTCCACGACGCCAGTTTCCATGGAAAGGCTGATGAAGGAGCATACACCACCTGAACCTAGCATTAATCGCAAGAGTAAGCATTCAAACAAAAAGATTGCGCCTCATTAACTGTGAATTGGACATATTTTCTTCTAACTGATTTTAGGTTGATCTTTTTGGTATACTTTAATTATTCTTTTATAATTTATCGAACCTTGCCATTTCAGTATCTACGCCTATCAATGAACTCATTAGTGTAGGTAAATAATTTGAAACTTTTAATAAGTCAAGGATTCTTGTTCAAGTCAATTTGTGGTTGGTGCTTGCTCTTCCTCCAGTCTTAAGAAATTTGCGTCTTGGATTGTAATTCTTTGAGGGAGACCTTATCTTTTCGGTTGGACCTCATAAGGCGTTCATTTTACATTTTTCGCTCGCTAACAATGATAAAGTGCACATGAGCAATTCAATCTGAGAGCCCACTTCAGTTATGTTGGAAGGCGAAATATCCTAAGTATCAAAAGTAGACTTAATGCCCATTTAGGGAGGTAATTGTCTTCCGAGGGTCATAAGAAGTAACAGTCTTTTCCCGAGAGGGAGGGGGAGAGAGTGGGCTATTAGTATAGTGACACTAGATGATAGATGAAAGCGAAATAGATTATAAAGAGGCAGGTGTTATTTCCGATGGAAGACACCCAGAGATGTGGAAAACAGGCGGAATGATATTCGATGAGGCGTTTGACAAATTTCTTTCCAAGTTTTCGGTGGGTACGCAATACTTTTCTTTTAATCTTATGTAATCCATGTCGATAATGTAACATTGCTAGTTGGAATTTACTTGAAGATTATTTTTACTGAATTAGATTAGGTATACCGTAAACGACGCAGTTGAAACTTACTGAGTACTTTTAGAATGCGTCGGGAATGTCGGTTTATGTACAACGAGACTACATTCAAAGGTCTGAACATTTAACTATTCATTTATATCAAATGGAAGGCGTTTTGATTATTATCATTAGCCCTTGAGCTGACCTCGGGCTTCACAGAGGGGAGGAACATCAAAGGGAGAAAAATTCGAGAGGGGATGCAGAAGACAGATTCAATGATGTGAAAGAGACAGATAGACATAAGGGCAGAGAAAAAAGAGAGCGAGTAATGTGGAAGTGGTAGAATATGACATACATTGGGGTCATTTTAGTTTGAGGTCAGAAGTCAACTGCCAGTTAATAGACTTTTTGAGATATGAGCAAACGTTGTCTTGGATGTACCACATGGAAGTAAGTCTATCGCACACCCCAAAGTCTATACATGGAGGCGCAATAATTGATGATTTATCACACTAAAGCAGAAATGTGCGCATTGCACACGAATGCAACAAACATGCTTGATTCTTCTCTTGACACAAATCCTGTGGTATGCATACTTAGAGAGCTTCAAGCAAGGGTTTTCAATTAAATGTGTTTGAAAAGGTGTGTCTCGTTAGGGCCTTAGCAGCCTCCTTAGTGGAAAAAATTAGCCATTCTGATAAATCTATCATTGTGTAGGACAGCATTTTTTAGGAAAATAATTATCTCCACGTAAGTGATGATAAATATCATAAAGCCTGCTATATGATATAATAAAAGTTTTTGATACTATCTAGGAAATTCTTGACAAGGGTATTAAATATCATCAGAAAAATATCTCTGATTGCCTCCAGTGATATACAAATGTAATATCCCTGATCGATGGTCCATATCAATAAGATAATAGCTAAACATTTTTCTGCAAAATATCATCGAAAGTCCTGCTATTATTTTACCCAACATCTATATCAAAAGAGAATTTTAGCAAAATAGTAATATTCCGAGTAGATATGGTGGATCTTGTTAAATAGTTGCCAGCAGAGAATAAACGCAAAATTCTTCAATTTCTTGTCATTTAATCAATTTTACAGACACTGACACAACAATTTATTGACTTTAGGTGGTGGTGGGGGGGATGAATAGAGAGAATTCTATGGCTTATTCTAGCCCCAGGTGAAGTATTCCCTACTGAGCTCTGGAAGAAACGGAGGGTTGATTAGTCATTACAGGTCTTAGAAATAAAATTAATTGCTGTGTGTGCTTGGGATGGCCTTAAAGGAGTGTGAATCAATCCAGATGGTATGGGAGATTACGAAGTGGGTAACCACGTAGTAATGCCACAATACATACCGCGTGAATGGGTAGCATATGGGTGATGGAATATTCGCCTTTTATCAAGCGGGTTGGAATTTTATTCCTTCAAATGAAAACTTCCTTGTGTTTTACATGTTAATTGCCACTTTAGAGGCATTATTTCTTAATTACTTATCAGGAAGGATCGTAATTTGTTTTTTTATTGTTGACTGATAGCATTTAAATAGAAAGCCTAAAGAAGAACGTAATTAACAGTTACCAGCAGCATACAATCACATTACTAAAAGAGTAAATTGTGGTATCAGTTGCGGATTTCAAAATTAGTTTGTTCCAATTATCATCAGTAATTTTGTATGTTCTATCAATTGTATATAAGATCAATTTTAAATGAAACGTAGACACTGATTAATGATATTAGTGTTGCTTGCATAGGGATTAGAATAGATTTACAGTTTATAGCTTCTCAATTTCTGAAAATGTAAGATTCCAGTAGAAGCGACGTATTCCGTAGGTCAACTCGTACATGGGATTCTCCTTTTTTTATCTAATGAAAATGTCGTGATTTTGTTTAAATCCACACAATTATAAAAGGTACAACATTTGAAAGCACATCTATTCATAGATATTTCGGGAGAAATGGGTTTCAAAATTCATTCACTAGTTTCTTAAATTAATTAACAAGTTTCTCATATCAGAAGCTTTCCTGGACGTCATAAAATAAGTCTTTTATTTTCTTATTAACAAAACATGGATACTTTGAAAACAAAATTGTCACGCAATTTTAATGCACACGATCCATTGCAATTAGGGGAATAGATCTTTATCTATCAGTTGAATATAAAGTAGAAAGCATTCTTTCGTCTGTCGAAAAGTAATAGACACAAACAGAGGAAATTTGAATGAAAATTATGCAATTAATGGGCAAATTTGAATTAGCACGAATCTGTTTCACCTACCTCATAATTAAACTGCTGAAGCAATTCGAATTAATGTGAAAGTAGATGTTTTAAATTTATACAAAATGATCATTTTATGCAAAAATCGAACAATGTTAGGGTGAACCCATCTACCAATTAAAAGAAAATCTTCCATTTGTAATTGTAATTTAATCGTTTTCTATAGAGCGAACTTTTGCCAACTCAGCCTTCTACGGTGGGACCAATGTTTATTATCCAAGCGTGGAAGAGCAAATTGAAATGGCGCGCAGAGTTGCCAAGAGCATCGAGGCTCCAGTTAATCAGGGCTCACGTGGAGCACGTATGTTTGAGTCTCAACAGCAGAGAGTGGAGAAATATGTCAAAGAGGGACCGGAGCCTATTCCTGATCCTATAGAAAATGTAAGCTATTCAAAAGCTCTGGTAAGCTTGCTGTTACAGGTCACCTGCCCTGTTTAGTGTTACCGAATGAAGCATTCCTACTACGCTGCATGCTGTATCATTAACGCGAGTTTCAGGTACTGCGTGTATGTCTACCGTTCAATACATCTACACGCTACTTTCATTTTATTGGTCAAATTCACTATCCCGCGATGTCATTGTTTGCCTGTAGCATGCCAAAATACATGCATTGAAAGCGTGATAAAACAATAGGTAGGGAGAAATAATTAAAACACAGATAGGAAGATAACAATTTATGATGTGGCCTTAACTATAAGATAAGTGCCAATTACGGAAAGTTACACTCTTTAATGTTACAGTGCTTGTGAATGCTCACTGAAGTGTAAATATGTTTATTATTACTAAGGCAGAATTAGAAATAGTAAGCCGAGAAAATACTGGCATGAATAACTACAAGTGGGTTGACTGCTTGATTAGTGAACAGCCTGTGAACAGTGCTTAGGTGCACAAAAAAGGTTCATTTCGGCTTGCCAACATGTACTGTCCTTGCCCACCATATTCCTCGAAAAACTCTATTAAAGGTCTCCATCATTATTATTTAATTATTGAAGTTATTGCCAAGATCATGAAGATGTGTAGTGCATGGATAGAGCTCTGATTGAAATTGCTGTAACCCGTGCGTTACTAATGGCATGCCCCGGTGTTACAGTTCTCATTTGCAGACGGCCTTTCTGTTTTTCTTTGCGCCTGTGATTAGTCATCTTTCTCAAGTCTCATCACTCCTACATCCTCCCTTTTACGCGGTGACGCAAATGAACAACAGGCTACAGCTCAACAACTGGAATATATGATTCCTCCGGTGCCTCCACCACCGGCACCACCCCCACCTCCGAGCTATCCAACCTTGACCTCATCCGCCCCTCCTCCACCTCCAGCCCCACCTCCTCCCCCAGGCCAACCGAGGTCAATTCAAGAGTTCATTGAAAAGATGCAGCTCTTTCCAAAGAATACTCATACGGAGATTTCACCACAGGTATGCTTTGACATCGCCTCTGCTCTGCATACTTCTGGTAGTCGCGGTGGTGCAATGTTTGCGAAGAGACGGGCGAAGGCTCAGAATTGGGAAGTAGAAACTCAAGGTACCAATTCCATGGTATTGGAGCCCAAAGTGGCGGAGAGACCTAAATTGGTTTCAAAACTTGAACAGCAGCATCAACAACAACAACAGGCCTATAGAATTCAGCAAGCACAACAGGCGACTCTACCACAAAGTGTCTTGCAGCTGAATCAAATGAATCCTAGGCCTGAACCAGCTAATATGGGTATGTTGGTGGGCATTAATCATTGGTAAATTCATAAGGTCAATTTTTGGAATAGAAATGTAAAAGCATAAATAGTGAAGACGTAAACGCATTCTCAAAAACGAAGGCCTCTACAACTAATTACGGAAAAAAACTTACATTTCCTGCTTTGAACAGGGATTCTGCCACTCTTCTAACCGAATTAAATTAATAAGTTTACTTAGATCACCACACCTTTTAGCCTTTATGGCTTAACCTGAGCACAATTTGTTCATAAAAGTATGACCAATTAAAGGTGAAAAGTAGTATCCAATAATATCAAGACACGCAAGTGCACGTAGTAGAAGTATGCAGGTGAGTGATCCCAAATGTGAAAAGAGACTTGCTTCGACTTTTTTACTAAAAGCCATTATTTCACTCTTCTCGTACTTATTTTTAATTCCATCTAGATAAGCTGGAGAAGGCAAAATGAAAGTACGGGTAAATTCAGACGATTCTCTAAACCTGATGGCTTCAGACCACATGTTGAAGTCCATGCTCAGTTAAATTAAGCCAATTAATATAGCAAAAGTTAGCACAAAGCATCAAATTGCGAAGTTAAACAGGAGAAAGAGCTGCTTTAATTCTCACCTGAATTTGATACATTTTACATAGACCTAGTGAAATTGCTTGAAACTTAGAGAAACGGGTCGTTAAGTTGGTTATTTTCGAGAATTCGGAGAGCGCACATTCCCATATGATATAGTAAAGGAATTAAGATTTAAAAGTTAATTATTTTTTTCTATTTAGTAATTGAACTTTAACCAAAATCCAAAGAAAACGCCATTTGCTAATTCTTAAAGTATTGTCTCGATCAATTATTTTAAATTGTTGTGTGTGATTAACATGATGTAGAAAAGAAATGCTCCGATTAACTGAGACTATGCAACTTAATAAAATTGCAATTTTAAGTAGCGAGTAAAACGACCATTTTAATTTGTTGAATTATTGGTAACTAAATTTTTCTAATAAATACCACGTGTTAAGAAGATAACAAAACAGTTGTATCTAAATCTGCTCCAATTTCCATTTACAAGGTTATCTTAACTCATGAAGTCCAATTAGTTAAATAAACTGAAAAATATTGAGTAGTTAAGTATGTAATGAGCTTTAAAACTTTGCAAGATCTATATAGAAATAGGTAAAGAGGATCAACAAATGAGTCACTCCTTGAATTTTGGGGGAGAAATTGTAGAATATTCAGATAATGGGTGATTCATCTCTTCAAGTTCTAAAGTTTATTTATTTATTTATTACAAATGGCAGGCGTTTTGATAGCTATCATTAGTCCTTTTGTTGACTTCAGGCTTCACAGAGAAGAGAATGAACATCCAAGCGAAAAATATTCGAGAG